>WEKY01039775.1:34374-138194 GCA_013390045.1 Picathartes gymnocephalus | reverse complement strand
CCAGATAAACCCTCGGCATCGCCCAAATAAACTCCTCTGCACCCCCCGAATTAACCCTCTGCACCCCCCAGATAAACCCTCGGCATCCCCGGGGCCAAGGCAGCAGCCACAGCTGCAGGCAGGCAGAAACCACGGGGCCCAAGCAAGAACCACTTCAGGATGCTCTCCTCAGCTCAGAGCCAGCTTTGCTCTTTCGGGAGGTGCTGAATCAAACCCCTCCGAAGGACATCTGCCTTGGCTCTGCTGCAGGGGCTGCATCAGCAAGCAGCCGGAGAGTTTCCTTATTGAAAATTCTCCATATTAGGAGTGCCAGAAAGGCGCCCCTGAGTCCCGCAGGTGAATCCTTGCTGAAGAGCTGCCAGGGGAAGCTGACAGATGAGCCGGAGGGGGATCTGCGGGCACGTCATGCACAGTAAAATGCAGATGTAAGGAGCGATCAGGTGGCGGTGCCAGGCAGCACCAGGCGTGCCCAGGAGGGACGGAGAGCGGGCTGCAGAAGGGAACCTCGCTGGGCTGGCACGGGCAGAGCCACTCTGGAGCCCCAGCCCCAAAGGCAGGCGCTGCCCCAGCCGGGATGCAGGCACAGCCCCCGCAGAGAGCCCTCCCCAAGGCCACACACGCCAGGGATGTGCTGCTATTCCACTCACAGCGGCTGCTCAGCGGCTTCCACCTCCTTCTGCCAGTTACCCGCTGCAGCCACGCCGAGGAATTCCCAATACAAACGCTCTGGCTCTCACACCAAACAGGAAGCAAACCCCAGTTCTTCCCATCCTGCTGCTGTTGTCCCCTTGCATCTCCAAGGTCGGATGAGCGGATCTCCAGAGTGGTTTTTAAGCAGGTGTCTCTGCACAACGCCTGGACAGCTTCTCCTCCCGTGCTGGATCTCTGCCACATAAAGCTCATGGTCCTGCATACAAAAGGACTGAGGCCACATGTGAAATCTGCAAATAAAATCTCTACAAACACTACACAAATTCACAGTGGGTCATGCCAAAAACCTCTGATGTATAGCAAGCCTAATCTTCCTGAATAATTGCTTTCCTTCCCATCCCACGCTGCTGTATTTTTCTCTATTTTAATTTATTTTAATAAAACATATGTTTGTTTGGAAACAACATATATTATTGAACTGCTTCTGGTTTAGAAAACAGAATCATTAACATGATATAGCACACAAGTGCATCTCTAGTTCGTGTTATTTTCTGCTTTGTCAGTTTGACTCAGTCTGAAATTGCACAAGCTATTTTAATGTCCTTTTTGCAATTCAAATCTGCATTCTGTAAGTATAACTGAAAAGATAACAGTTCCTTTTCAGTCTTGCACCCAAATCTGTTGAAGGAGGCTTTGGCTGAGTATTCTGTTATTTAAACTCTCTTTTTGATTGTATTATTTTTAAAACAAAGTTGTTTTAAAAAGTTAGTCAGTGAAAAAAAGGTGAGGCTTGGAGTGAAGTTTTTCCATGGGCCTGAGGGCGGGTTCCAAGACGAGCAGGGAGATGGGTGGTTCGGGACAGGGAATCAGGAGCTGGGCGAGTGGGACTGTCCCAAGCTGCTGAGTCCCAGGAGCCGCGGACCCAGACCCTGCAAAGGCGCCCCGGGCAAGGCTCTCCCAACCCCCGCTCCTGCCCTGCCACAGCAGGCACCGGGGGAGAGCCCACCTGTGCTCTGGAATCCCCAGGGGGAGAGCCCACCTGCGCTCTGGAATCCCCCGGGGGAGCGCCNAGCTGCTGAGTCCCAGGAGCCGCGGACCCAGACCCTGCAAAGGCGCCCCGGGCAAGGCTCTCCCAACCCCCGCTCCTGCCCTGCCACAGCAGGCACCGGGGGAGAGCCCACCTGTGCTCTGGAAACCCCCGGGGGAGAGCCCACCTGTGCTCTGGAAACCCCCGGGGGAGAGCCCACCTGTGCTCTGGAATCCCCGGGAAGAGCCCACCTGCGCTCTGGAATCCCCGGGGGAAAAGCCCACCTGCGCTCTGGAATCCCCGGGAAGAGCCCACCTGTGCTCTGGAATCCCCGGGGAAAAGCCCACCTGTGCTCTGGAATCCCCGGGGAGAGCCCACCTGTGCTCTGGAATCCCCGGGGGAAAAGCCCACCTGTGCTCTGGAATCCCCGGGGAAAAGCCCACCTGTACTCTGGAATCCCCGGGAAGAGCCCACCTGTACTCTGGAAACCCCCGCTTCCATTCACAGCTGCTGGACGTCCCACAGAGCTGCAGGGAGCTGCAGAGCCCGGGGCAGAATAAAACCTCGCGCACATTTCTGTTTCTCTGGCTGCAGCCTTGGAGCAGCTCTCACCTCGGGGCTCTGCTCTCCCCTCCGGCAGCAGCTCAATAACCCATTTCCTCTCCTTGCCTTTGCTGCTGAATAGGCAATTTTTCTCCAGTAATTCCTCATTTTTCCCCCTGACTCAGCCTGCTGCAGCATCTGAGCACTCATTTACTATGGAGTTCTTCACTCGTAAGCTTATTATCTTCCATTTGTCTGCGCTGAGCTGTGCTGCCCTATTACAACCCAGGTACTCAAAATTAATCCCCATCATGTATCAGATTAAATTGTTTCTCTTTATCTGTTTGACTCTCAATCCAGTACCATTTGCAAAACTAAAACCTACTTTTCCATATTATTAATCAAGACATTTTTTGTGACAAAAAGCCACTGTGCTGCAATCTGGATAATCTAAACCAGTTCAAGCAATATTTCTCCTGCCAGCCAAACTTCAATGTTTCCATACTGTTCTTTTCCCTTCCTTTTGAAATGCCTCTCTGTAATCGGCCATTTGGCACATGAATTTAATGCACATTTCTCTAACTTGGATCTTCTCCTTATAGCTAAAGGTTCTC
Source organism: Picathartes gymnocephalus (assembly GCA_013390045.1). Lineage (NCBI taxonomy): Eukaryota > Metazoa > Chordata > Aves > Passeriformes > Picathartidae > Picathartes > Picathartes gymnocephalus. Next base: position 135,359 of record WEKY01039775.1, on the reverse strand, counting down.
AGTGATCAATATTTTACATGATCAGATCAATGCAGCTGTTTGAGGAGACCTGATGAAACAATTTCCTATTGCTTTTTTCAATGGATTAACAAGGCAATTTCCTTACTGTTTGATGGTCCATAACCGTGGAGAGCAGAGTTATGACCCTGCAGAGAGGACAATTCTCAGGTTATTGGGTAGACAGGAGCCACGTTTGAGAAGACTTCAGGGGAAAGCCTGATGGTACCTCTGCCCTCTGCCTCCAGAACTTACAGGAACATTCTCAGAGGATTAATTTTATCCTCATGACTGCCATTCCTTCCACTGTATTTATCCACTCGTAAAATGGAGAAGGGGAGAAATAAAAAAAGACACATAGCTGAAATTTAATTTAAAAATGGCTTTGTTCCAGAACAAAACAGCCTTGGTTTATTCAGTGTCTTAGCTACCAAAAGTTCCTCAGCCTGGGCTGAAGGGCAGGTCTGTCCCTCCACACTTCAGCACAACTCCACCTCTGCCAGCACAACTCTGCAGACAAACAAATGGCTTGGAAACCCACTGACAGCAACTTCCTGAATTTTCATTAATGAACTGGAAATAACTCTCTGCTGGGTCCCAAATGCTTTCAGAGTGAGCTCAAAGCTGCACTGGTGCTCAGGGGAGCTCTCCAAGGGCAGGGCCAGAGGTGCCCAAAGGCGGCACTCCTTCCCAGGGGCTGGGGATGTCAGAGGTGCTCCTGCTCCCCCTCCCACACAGAGCTGGGCACGCTCTGCCTTGGGCAGATGTTCCACAGCTGCAGCAAACAGGGCTGGGGAACGCCCTTTCTCCAGAGCTCCACACAAACCAGCATTCAGCAACACACCTTGCTATTGTATGTGTACTTCAAGGAAATTCTGCTTTGTTTCAAAACACCAAAAGCCTAGAAAATCCAGTTAAAACATGGACAAGACAAATTGTAAGGGAAGACGACTGCATCAATCATTTTTTTCAGAGGAGTTTTGTCTTTTGAGAGGAGAGCAGAGCACCAGGAGCACGGTGCCTCTGACGATGAAGTGACTTGCAAAGAGATGTGTCTGGGTGGAGACGCTGATCTCTCCAGCCTCTGGACACTCCTCCCAGGCGCAGGGTGTGACAGGAGGGCTGCGTGCAGGGCAGGGAGCTGGATTTGATGTGCAGCTCAAGGTACTCCGTGGCTCTGTGGGCAGCCAAGGCTCCACGCCCAGCACCAGGGGCTGCAGGAGATGCTGCTGTCTCCAGAGCTCAGATGGTCTAACAGCACTTCTGCCCTCAGCCCACAGCACACCTGCAGTTCAGGAAAACCTCATCCTCTCAGGCCTGGAATCCACGTGAGAACTCACTCCTGTGCCTTGAGGGTGCTGTCAGCTCACCCTGCTGCACGGAAAGCTGCTCAGGGCTTACACAACTCATGCACAGGAAGGTCCTTTCTCCTGGCGGAACTCCTGCCTCCCGCTGCTGATCAGCAGTGGAAGTGAACTTACAGCACTCATCACCAAGCTCAGCTCTCTTCACACCCAGTCACAACAGCTCTGCATTAACTGTCCTGATCAAGCGGTTTTGCCACCAAGAACAATTTCACACACCGTGCAGAGAATCCCATCTGGTCTCTGCATTGATATTTCCCTTCATTCACTGTGAGAAAGAGCACACTCCAGGCCTTCCCCTTATTCTGCACTAACAGACTTAAATGGAGTGTGGAGGCTACAGGAAGAATCTCAAGACTGTCTTAAGCCATTTCATGTTTTTGTTATTATTAAGAAAGCACCAAACCCCAATACCCCCGACTTTTATTTGCCCTTAGTGCAGAGGGAACTACAAGAAGATGGAACATCCTCAGAAGAATAACTTTAGACCACAGCAAGGCTCCTTCTAACCACCAAAACATCTGAATGACCTCACACAAGCGAGAACCAATGTTTTACCTTCAGGAAATCCCACCCTTCAGTGGAAACGCCCTGTGCTGGGACAGCAGCAATTAACGCTGCAGGGCAGCTCACCCAGCCCATAAACTGCAGATCTTTTAAAGGAAACTGTTCCAGTGAGATCAGCAAGCTCCTTCTGCTGTGGGGATGAGGTTTTCTCCTGCTTCTTTCTGCTCACTAATCGTTCAACTTCCAGTGCACAAACTCAGCGACCGAGAAGGAAATAAGATGACCATAAACCACAGGAGTTCCACTCACGTTTGAATTCTTCTCCACACTTTAATTTCTGAGCTATTTCTCTGCTTATAGTTTGTACTGTTTCCCATCGCTGCCCTTTTCTCTGTCAAACACTGGCAGAGTGAACACTCTGCAGGTGTCAGCAGAAGAGACTTCAAACAATATCCTTCCCTGAATTTATTTATTTGCCATAGAACTTGAGCTTCCTGACTGGATATGCACATGGACACATAAAATCTGGCCATTCTCTGCTTTTACCTGTGATGATCATTTGTTAGCAGTGAAAGAAACAAAGGGATTTCACTGGTTTTCATGATCTGGTCTTCAGCTGAAAGATTTTATTTTAGCGAAACTGAATTTTTGCCCAGGAGAAATAATTTTTAGTCCAAAGAAAGATACATCTTTGGGTTGAGGACAATGGAAAGAGTAAAATTCTGCATCAACTATTAACGTAATAAATGGCTTTTAAAGATAGCACAGGCGGAGTCCTCCTAGACAGGAGCAGCAGAGCAGCAGCCGGATCAGCCTCCTCCGAGCGGGGCCATGTCCCACCCTGCCCTGCCGGGCACCAAAGCCCCCAGCAAAGGCACCACGGGGCTGCCCCGGGAGGCCACACGAGGACTGCGATGCCTGCTCTGCTGCCTCACTTGCTGATGCCAACCCACAGTCCCAAGGAGCTGAAATGTCACCCTACCCACCCCAACCAAACCTTCCTCCAACACGGCGGGAGAGCTCAGGAAGCACGGTGAATAACTTGCACATCCCAAAGTCACCTCACTGCCAGACACCATTTAAGAACACAGAATTTTAAAGACAGTCTAGTTTATGGTTGTCTCAAGTTCTTAACTATTTCTTGATCTCCCAGCTGCAGAGATAGCAAGCAGAGTGTTAAATCCATAAAATTATACTATTAAAAATAAAAAAACAAAACAAGAAGAACGAAGAAAAAAAGAAACCAGAGAATAAAAAATTGAAAGTATTTTCTTAACTTAATTTAGACCCCAAATGGCAGCAATCAATCTGTGAAATGCAAAGTTGGTAACAACATCTGACCCTGCAATTGCATGGCACATTTGCAGAGTCACACTCTGGTTTTGATCAATCACATTTCTTCTTTCACAAGAGAAGATTTTTGAAAACAATCTCCCCTGAGTGTTCAGGGTTCACGTTGCAGGCACTGTTAAAAGCTGCAGAAGGTGCATTTCAGGGAAGATCTCTCAGCTCTGCACACTGGGATTCCTTCTGCTCCTCTCCACTCGCTTTGGAAGGGGCTGCTGGGGAGAACTGCTGTGAGCAGGAGCCGAGCAAAGTCCTTACCCCTCATCCCTTACAGGACGTCACGGGCTGGCAGAGCCTTGCTGGAACAGCTGGCAGCACTCCCCAAAGCCAGCCTGCAGCATTCATTCCCCCAGGGGGGCAGCAGCAGCATCAGGAGCTCCACTCTGGCTCCACTCCTGCAGCTCCTCTGCTCCACAGCCTGGAGCTCCAGCGCCTTCAAGGGGGCACTGCCAGTGGCAGCACCACCCAAAAAATAACTCTCCTTATTACAGGATGGAGAAATCACATGTCCACTCTCACAGGTTCTTACATTGCTGCCACTAGATTTTTAAAAGACCATAAATAAGCCCACAACTATAGGTGAATTTGCTCTGCAAATCAACTGCAAGAAGTGATCTGGTTTGATCCTTCCCTGGAGCCCCATCCTAAATCAAAGTACTACAACTTCATCTTTTAACAGGTTTCCTTTCCAATCAACCTGCAGCCCTACAAATCTCTTGAGAAATCTGATGTGTGAGTTTAGATTTGTATGCTTTTCCTTATAAACCTCGATTTACAGATTATCAATTTTTTTCTTCCAAGGATTTGTGCCCTTAAAAGTAAGTGTTCATCAAGTCCAGGAGACAGGAAAGGTGACAGTATTTTACTGGGCTTTTCCCCCCCTTGCTGCCCCTGCCTCCCAGGCAGAATGTTTTCTCTAGAGCCGAACAGAGATGGATTTCTTAGAGCAACAAGACCCTGAGCTCAGAGGGAGAGGGTGACTGGTGAAACAGAGGTTACACAGAGAGATAGCTAGAAATAAAACAGGGAATGAAGGTCCGGAGTTCGGCACCTGAGTAAGAAACAGCTCCTGCAGGAGAGGAGAGTTAAATATAGAACTGCTCTGCAGCAGCAGCTGAAGCCAGTGGAGCCTCTCAAAGGGACCTGATGAAACCTCCGGGGATGCATTACAGAACTCCCAGGGCAAGCTGGCCTGCAGCCAAACACCTCTCTGCACACAGCCCAGGAGCAGCGGATTCCAACAAATAAGTCTGGCCAAGGACTCACAAAGAAAAATGTTGGCAAATGTCCCTCTCAACATCATCCTGTCGGAAACAAGCTGACTTTAAAAGTTGGCAATAAAATTACTAAAAAAAGCCCCAACTCAAACCATACCACTAAAAAAAAAACCTGGCAGGAGTTTGGGTTTTTTTACAGAGAGACATCAGTTTTTAAAAGGCACCTTTTCAATTCTGTTGAGACAGTACAAATTCTGGTATGGGAGAGATTCCACCAATAACAAATTGTGATAGTGCTGCCCTGTGATTCTCCTCAGTCCCCTGGACGAACAGTTGCACTCATGTTTCCATTTGCACGTGCAGATTGAAGCACCTGCCATGAATACACCTGAGCAGTCATCAGTTGGCAGCATTCTACAGGAGTGAGGTACTTCATCAAATAATCACAAAGTTATGAAAAACCGTGGAGAGATGACTGGAATGCACTGCTTAGAGCATTGAATCCTGCCGAGCATGCCGTGCTGTGTGCAGAGCTGCAGAGCTGAGGTGGGAGCTGCAGCTCTGTGCTCTGGGAGCTGCAGCTCTGCGCTCTGGGAGCTGCAGCTCTGTGCTCTGGGAGCTGCAGCTCTGCGCTCTGGGAGCTGCAGCTCTGTGCTCTGGGAGCTGCAGCTCTGTGCTCCGGGAGCTGCAGCTCTGCGCTTTGGGAGCTGCAGCTCTGTGCTCTGGGAGCTGCAGCTCTGTGCTCCGGGAGCTGCAGTTCTGCGCTTTGGGAGCTGCAGCTCTGTGCTCTGGGAGCTGCAGCTCTGTGCTCCGGGAGCTGCAGCTCTGCGCTTTGGGAGCTGCAGCTCTGTGCTCTGGGAGCTGCAGCTCTGTGCTCTGGGAGCTGCAGCTCTGTGCTCTGGGAGCTGCAGTTCTGCGCTTTGGGAGCTGCAGCTCTGTGCTCTGGGAGCTGCAGCTCTGTGCTCCGGGAGCTGCAGTTCTGCGCTTTGGGAGCTGCAGCTCTGCGCTTTGGGAGCTGCAGTTCTGCGCTCTGGGAGCTGCAGCTCTGCACTCTGGGAGCTGCAGTTCTGCGCTCTGGGAGCAGCTGCGGGCTCAGCTCGGCGGCTCTGACCCTCCCAGGAGAACACACCCCGTTCCTCTGGCACTGCTGCCATAACAAAGGCGATGTGGCTCCGAGCCCAGCTGAGTTCCTCTGGACTCCTCCTGTCCCCTCAGGTGGCTGGTCCCGCTGTCAGGAGCCCATCCAGGCCTCCAGCTCCTGTCTGTCCCAGTTCCCTCTCGCCACTGGAGCTCACCGATCTCTGTCCCTCAGTGCTGGATCTCACCTGCAGCACATTCACCCAAAAGCCCCTCCCTGCTCACCTGTCCACACCTCCACCTTCCCAGCAGACGTTCTGCCCCATCATCACTCACCTTCTCCCACCTGACCTCTCCTGCTCAGTCCCACGATGCTTCAGAGTTCAAGCACTGCCCTCTCCTCCTTGCTGCTCTTCAGACCCGTTCTCCTGTCATTTCTGTCACTATTTAACTCGTTTTCCCTCCTGATGACCACACTGCATCATACTGGTTGCCCATTTCAGTGCACATATCATGAAATGCACTACATCAAGTTCTTTTCTGTTAAAACTGTCATTTCCTAAACATGCTCCTTTGTTATTAGCACAAGACCAGCAAAATTTCTCACTATTTTTACATTTATCTAATTTATTATCCAAGTGATTAAAGAAACCACTTACTTGCATTTGGCAGCTCAACTCCCATTCAAATTTTTGCTTGCTACTGGTTTTACAGTATATTTAATCTAAATTTATCATAAAAAGGCCAGCCCCATGATTAATGCTGACAGCTCATCATTAGAAGGGAAGATCTTACGTGAAGCATAAACATTTCCTACTAACAACATCTGAGAAACACTCACAATATTTGAGGCCAGTTTTGCCACTTGTCTGAAATGAGAAAATGATTATACTTACCAGAGATCAGAGCAAACAGAAAGCAAAACTTGGTCTTTAATTACTGATAAAGGTTTGTGCAACAATTATCATGGGCTGTGTAGCTGAGCAAGGTACAAAGAAAAACCTTCATTATTACTAAAGAACTGTCTCCTTATTTAGAAGGAGGGCAGATTGCAGAAGGAAGTCTGCTGCTTTCTCGGGAGAGTCATGGGATGGGAAAGCAGCATGACAAAGGCCTTCCTCCATACAAGGAACACTTTGAAGATCTCAGAGTCCTTTAAAGATGAGATGAGAGAAGAGTACCAGGGTGACTCATTTGGTCTAAATGTCCTCCTTAGCTATGCTAAGTGCCAGATTCTGTCTCCATAGTGAATATTTACTTTGAGATGAGAACAAAACAGCAAAAGGCACAGATAAAAGATTTCTCTCAAAGAGTACACAGGTCAGGTAAGAGATACCATTTCTTTTTGGGTTGCCATGACCTGTTCAAGGGTAAGGCCAGGTCCAGTCTGAGAATAAAAAATCATTATCTTGAAATAAAAGTTCTAATTGCTCCCAATGCCATTACTTACTTAGACTTTTCTGATGCTACAGAGTACAAATTGGCTAACAACTGCACAACTCACATTTACAGCTGCACCTTTGAATTTCACCACCAGAAAAACCCAGTCCAATAATTAATTATTATTAGTTAGCTTTACTATTGATATTTTATCTTCATTTCCTCCAGGCACATTATTCTTGGATCTCAGTCTGACAGAGCAAGGTCTATTTCCTGCACTGAGATGCTGTGTGCACACACAGAGAGAAGGATCTCCCCAGACCTTCCCAAAATAAGAGTTAACAGTGATAAGTAACAATGCTCAGGTGATTGAACAGGCAGTGTTATTGCTGCTCTTCCTGATGAGCTGTCCAAGCAGTTCTGAGAAACGAATCCTTCTCCTCCCTCTGTGATGGGAAACACTGAATTCCTCAGCTGCTCAGCACTGCTACAATGACTTGCATGCTCCATCAGGAACCTCTGTGGCAGTAAGGACCACACTGACTGCTGAGGGAGCAGGGGAAGGGGAAATCAAACTAAACCGTATGAAGGGGTTCTGATCTCATTTGCAGACAAGTAAATGTTGAGTAAATCTTGGATTTTGGTGGAATTACTCTGGATTTGCACTGTCTGAGCCTGAAGCTGAGCCAGGCCCAGCCTGTGTTCAGGGAAGCTCATTAAACACCTCCCAGCCCCTGTGACTCTGCTGGGAGCACTCGGGTTTAAAGTTAATCCTGTGCTTAAAGGCTTGGCAGGCTCAGGGCAGAGCAGGGCTGAGCTGCTCTGCTGCGTGCCCTGAGCTCCTGGGGCAGGAGAGCAGTGTCACCTCCCAGCCCCTCAGACAGAAGGTTATCAGGTAATCACTCAGAGGTTTTCTCTTTGGGAAAAATCATTGTCCTGGTGGCAGCTAGAGACCTCTGCCTTTCGGTGTCTGTCCCTCCCTTCAGATCACCCTTCTCTGCAGACACGGCCCCGCAGCTGCAGCAGCTCCACGTGGACCCGGACAGGCAGGATCTCAGAGTTTATTTCCATTTAGCACTGGGGAAGGCTTAGGCACTGCTCAGCTGAGTCCTGCCAGGGCCAGAAGCTGGGAGCAAGGCGAGCTGAGAGCTGCACACTCGCCACGGGAGCACCCGAGAGCTGCCGGAGAAGGCAGAGCCCAGGAGGAGGCTCTGCTGAGGGACGGGGCAGGAGGAAGGCAGGGAGGGCTGCAGGGCTCGCAGCAGCCAGCAGCAGGTACTGCTGCCCTTCCCGGCACGAGCGGCTCGGGACAGAGCTGGGCTGCAGCAGGAAAGGGTTAAATGGCAGCAGGAACAGGGCAGCAGGGCTCTGCTCTGCGCCTCCGCTGAAATCAGAAGGCGTGAGGGAAACGTGGATGCTTATGGAGTGTCGGTGGCTCAGTCCCAAAGGAGGAAGTTTCAATAAGATCCCAGCGTGAGCAGGGCCCCGTTCCCTGAACCAGGGGCTTCTCCCCGGCAGCGGGGCCGGGCCCCAGGGAGCCACAGACACGGAGCTGGGGCATCCCACCGCCTGCTCTCAGTGTGCTGCACGTGGTATTCACGCGCCTCACCTTTAGTACTCCTCACTGGGGGAACGCGGCTCTTTTCCTGTGGCTCATCTGTATTATTCCTCACTGCAACACAGAAGCATTTTCAGTTCTGGACAATCTGTGACCTTTAAAGACCTCTCGCAATTCTCTGATTTCAAACACCGTTCTCCTCCCCTTTCTTCTCTCCCTTTCTCCTCTAAAATGCAGAAATACACACGCATTAACATAACTAAATGAGCGAGCAGGGCTAACAGGGCTGATCTAGTCCGGAAGAAAAGGACACAACTGCCAAGCACCAGTGCTGTCAGGGGTGACACGAGGATGCTCGGAGCACCCAAGGGACATTCTGTACCACAGCACAAAGGCTCCCCATTTCTGCTGGTGACAGAAGTGCCAGTGCACGTGGGCAGGTGGGAGAGACAGCCTCCAAATAACGGCTTTAAACACCCCACCTGTGCCTCAGCCCCAGGACTGGCTCTGCCACTCACTCCAGTGCTGGGGATGAAGATAACAAGCCATTGTCAAGGGCAACCACAGAGCTCCTTGTTTCACATTAGCATCCTTAACATTTTCTATCTAATCAGATTTCCTGTTGGATGAAGAAAGCTGCCTTTCCTCATTACCAGCTGCTATCCCAGATTTCCCTCTCCCCATCCCCAATACGTGTTTTGCCATGCTTGTCTGCTTTTCTGTGTAAAAAGGTTATGTATGCCTGGAGGGAGACTAGATGTTACCAGAAAAAAAAAATAGAAAAAGGAAAAAAAAAAAAAAAAATCCCACATGAAAACAGAACTATGGGCAAGTGTCCAAGACTCTCGATTGTGTGACTGTGACTAACCAATGGGTGTTTTTAAAAAACATTTCTCTCATTTTATTCTCTCCCCTGGATGTAATAACACAACTCAAATTAGTTTTCCAGGAGCTGACTCCTTTTTATGTAACCATGTTTTATACAGATAGCAGCAGCAGCTTACATTTAAACTATTTAAGAGAACAAATAGCTGCAAAATGTACTTCAGCTGGCCCTTCTCCTGCTAGCAGTGTATTCCTGGCTTGAGGGAAGCTACAAAACCTCTCTGTATTTCGCTGCTGCCTGGAAGCAATTGTAAACACTGCTCAATGCCCACAGGACCAGCATCCAGGTGAGGATGTCAGCTCTGCTTGTTCTCCTGCCTTTGAGAGACCCAAGGCACTGGAAACTGTGGAGTGACTTTGACAAAACAAAGCTGGGCAGATGCAGAAGGAAGCAGCAGCTCAGCTTCCAGCACAGTCCCAAGTTTCCCAGAGCCCTGGGGAGGGCAGCAGCCCAGCAGAAGTGCAGCTCAGGCTGGCAGCACCCCCCTGCTGCCACGGGGTGCCTGGAAACGGCCACATTTGGGGCAATTCCCATGGCTGGCATTTCCTCTTGTTCCCTTCCTCCCAGTGCCAGCAGCTGCTGCAGCTCCTGGGCCAAGGACCTTCTGTGTGCCCAAGGAACTGCCCTGGACCTGCTCCTGAGCTGCAGCTCAGGCACCGTGTGTTGTGAATAAAGGTGATGCTGCTAGCAGGCAAGCAGGTGTGGGGAAAAGGACAAGAAACCAAGGCAGGGTAATTCAGGAAACATGGATCTCATTCTCTCATTCCCACTTTGGCATTTAGAACAGGCCCAAGATATGAGAAATGATGGACCACCAGGCTCAGGCACCAGTGTGAGGTGGTATTTAAGACTTTCAGCAAACAGCAGAACGTTGCCCAAACACACAAAAAAAAAAAGCCTGGAAAATCTTTTACCTGGTGTCATCCTACATGCCCAGGGAGTCCAAATCCTGAAGTGAAAAATGAGGCTCCCCGAGCACTATCCCTGTATGGAAGTGCTAAAAAGGTGCAGAGAAATCCATCATCCAAACAAAAGAGTTGCAAAGTTAGAAACATGCAGGCTTTACTCTGTGTTCCCATGCCATTATTCAGCACATTAAAAAGGTGCATTTTTATACTCTCTGCAGAGTCCTTCGAGTCTGCAATTTTTCCATAAAACTTCCATTATGACATTTTTCTTGGAGAATTTTGCTAACAGCTTCCTAGATGTCACACTCTTCCAGTACCTTCAAAAATGTGTAATTTATGTCACAGTAACAAGTTTAAACATCTTTTTTCCTTTATCCTAACAGCACAATTGAGCTGGTAACTGCTGGGCTCACACTGGAAGGGATTCTGCTAGGGTTTGTTTCAGCCACCCCAGTAATTTGGATGGACTGTGGCAGGGTTTGCACGGAAAGCACAGTTCAGATCCCCTCACAATCCAAACTGCTCAAGCTTCACGCCAGCAAACCACTGAGGGTCACACACATCACCTTTCAGCGGATCCAATACCACTGCCAAGCAATTCAGGGGTGCTGAAGAAAAGGATAAATGCAGCCCAGGCAGCCTGAGCTACACCAGAGGCTAAAAGAATTCCTGATCAGATATTCCCCCTCTCGTGCTAGAGACAGCACCTGTCAGAGAAACACCACAGAAAGCACACCATAAAAACTGGCACCCCTCTGAATTCCCAGCCCCTCGGGCACTCACAGGACGAGGCCACGGCTTCTTGTGCCAGTCTAGGGATGCAGCAGCCCTGGAGGAGAGGAGGAGGGACAAACAAGGCGAGGGACATCCATCCTCGTGCAGGGCAACCCGGGATGCCAGCCTTGCTCTCCGAACCAAACCGCTTCCCTGGGATCGAGTAACAGGGCCCTCTGCCACGGAGGAAGGAGTAACACAGCTGTTCTGGGACACGCACTGCAGCTTTAGGGAGAGCCACTCGTGGCTGGAGGCAACACCAGGGCCACGCTGCTGCTCCCCAGGTCTCCCCCAGAGCCTGCACTGTGGCAGCCCTTCCCAGCAGATCCCCAATTCCCCAGCACCGAACCCAACCAGACCCTGGAGAGGAAAGGTCCAGCATCGCTCTGCTCTCCTTGCTCCTCCTGCACAGGCCACTGGCTGGAAATTGCTGGTTTATTCACTGGGATGCTGAGCCCAGCTCAGAGCCAATCTCCAGCAGCAATTCCAGTTCCCAGGGCAGCTTGCACTGACATATCCAGGAGCTTCTGCTGGAGCTGCCCGTGACACACAGAGAATTCACCACCCAGCATCAGTCAGGGACGCCGGGGTAGGGCCCACCTGTCCTGTCTGTGGCTATGGATCCTGCCTGGTCCCCGAACACCACGGGCTGAGCACCTGCGGAAGCTCAGCTGCCAGCACCTTCCCAGAGGAGCTCGACAGGAGCAGTTCTGGGCTCAGAATTTACCCAGGAACAACACAAACCCCGAGAGATGACAGGAAACCCACGGCATCTGCTGAGCCAGAGGAGAGCTGCGGGATCCACCCGTCCTTCATCTTCACTGAGTCAGGAAATCACAACTTCTATCAACTCAGCCCCAGAACTGAGAGGACAATGGCACTTTCTTCAAACCCTGATTTTAACATTCAGTTACATCATCACTGATACAAGAAACCTCTCCCCAGGCCTTAAACCAGAATGTGTATCAGAGTTAGTATTTCTGGTGAGATGATAAATGCTATTTTAATAAAATACTTTTATTTTAAAAGACACAAATCTCCCAGATGTGATGCAAAGAACATTCATGCAAAATTTGGGCTATGCAGCAAGAGAAAACAAATTACTGAAATATTTTGGGCTAATAGTGACAGCTCAGCAGCTGATGCCCATCATTACAGAGAGAAAAATGCAAGTGATTTGTAATAAGAACTCCAACCATTCCTGCAGACTTGAGTGTGGCAAAATCCAGCCCTGAATATTTCATTTTAAAACACTTCTACCAGTAGCATTATTTGTCTTGGCAGATATTGGAGCTTATGCAAAAAGTTGAAGGCTTACCAGGTGGAATATGAAGCAGTAATATGAAACACATTAGGAACAATAAGACAAAGTATTAAAAAACATAACTTTAAATAGCTTAATCTTATGCACACTAGATGAAGGAGATACACCTCAGTGGCAATTTCACATTAGCAAACACAGCACGAGAAGAGACCATACCTTTGCTTTATCTGAAAAGGAAAACAATCTACTTGGTTTTTTTTCCACTCTGCATGCATTTCATTTCCCAAAATGCAACCAGGCGTGCAGTACATTCCAAGTTCATCCTGCTTCACCCCAGAGCAGCTGCCATGAGCATTCTCCAGCACTGTGCAGAAGCCTTATGCAGTGCAAGGTGTTGGGGACAAGCCGAATGTGGCTCTGGCTGCCCGACCTCGAGCGGCTCCAGAAATGCGACTGCAAAGAACCCGCCCGGACCCGATGCCGTTAAAGGAGCAAGCAGCTTCTGCAGCCAAAGAACCAGGGCAGTGTGTAAGGATGAGAGCTGAACCAAACAGACTTTATTCAGGAGAAAGCAGCGCCAGCTCTGTCCTGGGATGAGCCCAGGGTGGCTCGGGCTGCAGCGTGCCGGGGCAGCCCCGGGCACTGACAGGCAAGCAGGGGGACACACAGCACACCCGGGGACACACACGGAGCAAGGGGGAGAGAGAAACAAACAGAACATGGATCCGGAGTGCCACAAACCTTCGGGCTCTGTGTTCTCTTTGAGGTGCACTTGCTTCAGAGGGCAGCAGAAGATTTCGTGACACTTAGCACGAAAAGGGGACTCTTTTTTCTTTAATTCCGCAGATTGGATGGAATCTTGCCGTAACATAATGTACTCCTGTGTGCCAGGGGGAGCGTCATCCATAACTGTGGTCACCACACAACAAAATGAACTCCAGTTAGAGCTTCAGGAAAGCAATCCCGACAATCAAAGCAACAACGTCAGGGTGGGGGAAGACAGGAGGGGCAGAGAGGTTCACAGGAAGGAAAACAAACTTTAAAGTATCTTAGTCATGGTGACAGAAGGGTGGGATAAAACATTTACTTATATAAACAATGCTTCTCATAAACCTCAACACTTCATGGAATTTCATGCAGCTTTAATAAACAGTAGAATAAAACCCCCCGCTCCGAAAAGCAGCAAAGTTCCCTCCTACTTTTATTTTATTCTCTTCTGGCACCTGTACCTATTCTGCATGCAGATTAGGAGAAAAGCAAACCAAACATGTTTTTATGGCCTGGCCACGGGCAATGTCTGCACCAACAGCAGCGAGAAATCCCACACCAGGGAATCTGCTCCCCTAGGATGAAGGACATGCCTTTATTGGGATATAGAATTACACCCCATTCCTCAGAGCAAGGAGAACCCAATGACATTTGACTTGATCATTTTCAACAGATAGAAGAGGAGATGTACAAAGCACATTAATCCCTCTGATGGTTTTCTTGTAAAACAGCAAGTAATTCTGCAAGTTGATCTTATAAATCAATCCTGCCATTAATAACATAAAGGATACGCAGTCTGAAGTGTTTCTGAATGGGGTCAGACTATTAAATGGCAAAAAGATAAAATATATAGCATAAAGAAATTCCAGTTACCTCGAAGTATTACATTACCAGAAAGAACTGAAACGCTTTTCCACTATCTAAAAAAATGAAGCCTTAATAACAGAGATAGTGAGATTCCTCAGCTCACAGCTTTAGGCACAGATCATCTCCCATGAACAAAAATTAACTGCTTTTTCACACGACAGCCTCTAACCACCGACTGTTATTTATAGTGTAACACTGAGATATAAAACCATTCCCGAAACCAAACTTAGATTCCCCAACTCTATGTTTAAAACTAAAAATTAACAAAAAAACCAAACAAAACAAAACAAAAAACCCCAAAAACCCCAGAACAAGAAGAATTAGGAAAGTAAAATTTCAGTAATGAGGAAAGTAACTACTGACAGGCCAGTCTAAAACATGCACTAGCACGCAGGTAAGTTTATTTGGTTCTTCAACTGTTGGCCATTAACTCTAACAATTTAACTGCTTCCTAAATATCTGGCAGCACAAGGACATCTTAAATGGACGTCTTAAAAACGTGTCAGATTTAAACATGGATCCCCTCACACAAATATTATCCCATGGCATTCTCATGCACTGGATTTTCCTCTCTAGTAGGAGTCGTATCTGGGTGATAAATTCACAGTTGTTCTGATCACAGTGGGCAGCCACCTCCTTCCAAGACCTCACTAATCCACCAGAGAAACTCTGTACCTTGGCTGTTGTTGCTTCATTAGGCTACACCCAGCAGCAGTGACCCACACCAATAATCCTCAGGAAGGGTCACTGAAAGGGATGCGTGACCAAGCAGGAAGGCACAGGTGGCTCAAAGAAGAGCAGCAAGGTCAGCGGAGCACCAGGTCAGGACCAACATTTAACCCCAGCCTTTGCAAGCCCAGTTTCACTCTGGCTCGTGGGAAGGGTGGGATGTGCTCCCTGGCAGCCCTGAGGCCGAAGGGCAGCTGCTGGCAGCAACTGCTGAGAGCCAGCCCCCAAAAGGAGCCAAGGAACACGGGGCCCTGCAGGGTCCCTGCTCAGAGACTCCTCGGCTTGTGGGAGCTCAGAGCCTGCAGCTCCTGGAGCCATCCCGCCCGGCAGACACCTGGCAAACGAGTGCTGACATCACCGTGAAGGTCCTGGCCCATCCCAGGCCAGCTGAGAGGAAAAGCCAGAGCCAGGAAAGCCAGAAGCAGAAGCAGTCCTTCCGCAGCCACCTGCACAGGGACCGACACGTGACACAGCGGGAGCCACGCCTTCAGCAGGGGACAAACACCCTGACCCCAGGGGACAACACCCAGAACTCAGGGGACAAACACCCAGAACTCAGGTGACAAACACCCTGACCCCAGGGGACAAACACCCAGAACTCAGGGGACAAACACCCAGAACTCAGGTGACAAACACCCTGACCCCAGGAGACAAACACCCTGAACTCAGGTGACAAACACCCTGACCTCAGGTGACAAACACCCAGAACTCAGGGGACAAACACCCCGAACTCAGGGGACAAACACCCAGAACTCAGGGGACAAACACCCAGAACTCAGGTGACAAACACCCAGAACTCAGGGGACAAACACCCTGAACTCCAGTGACAAACACCCAGAACTCCAGTGACAAACACCCTGACCCCAGGTGACAAACACCCCGAACTCAGGTGACAAACACCCTGACCTCAGGGGACAAACACCCTGACCTCAACACAAGCAGCAAGGCACAGCGGGTGACAGTGAGTGCTGGTCCTGGGGCCATCCCAGTCCTGGCACTGGGAGCAAGCCCGAGCACCTCAGCACCAACAGAGCCCCCGAGCTGGGACAATGCACGGGAAACGGAACTGGCGCCAGAGCTCGGAAGGGGCAGCTGAGACCTCTCCCTGCCAGGATCAGTGGCCCCAGGTCAGGCAGGGAATTCACTGCAAAACCAGGAACAGCCCTCTCCCTGCCGTGTCCCTCTCCCTGCCGTGTCCCCCTCCCTGCCGTGTCCCTCTCCCTGCCGCGGTGACAGCCAGACCCGCGCGGAGCCACTGAAATCACAGCTGCAGCACCTCCAGGCAGGGCCCCAAAACCAATCCTCAGGCAAGTCCCAACAACACAGAACCTCAGGTAAAAGCTGCGAAATCCTGCTGGCAGCCACCTCTGATGACTGAAGATCATCGGTGCATGGACACGGGTCACTGACACACTGCTGCAGAACTTGTGTATTCTCAGATGGAAGTGATAAATAAATACTACATAGCTTTAAAAAAAATGAATCCTTTTTTCTTGCCCTCACATTTTGATGGGGAGCAAACCCACAGGAACTGCGTGTACCAGAGGAATTTGCTTAGCAGTAAATATAAAATAACTGCAGCAACTATTCTGTTTCCTAATCAAAATATTCAGCTTGCTAAAATCACCCTGTAGCACATTCTTTAGCTCAAATAAAATAATAATAATTACATTAATAAAAACTTGCTGTCAACAAGCCAGTAGGAAAAAAATTTCTTCTCCCTATAAGCTTTACTGAGAGAAAGCAAACTTTAGGATGGCTGCTGGCACCAGGATGTTTTTCAAGATAAATTCGAACATGTTTACTTTACATAAACACACCAGCTAAACAGTCTGCTGGCTTGTGTCTTTCTTTTATGTCCAAGTGCATTTCAGTCCCATCTAGAATTGCCAGAAACCGTAACATCAACCCTGTCCATAGGCCTTGGCTCAGGTTCCAGCTGAATAATCTCTGATGTCATTCAGAGTTTAATAAAGCTGTAAGGAAATATCTTTCCCCCTGGTTTTACATGGAGAGGCTTCAGCTCTGCCAGCTAAAGGCTGTAAGCAAGCACGGGGTAAACAAAACCCAGGCAAAGCAAACCCTGCTGTTCCTGTAGGACTATTGTTCTTGTACGTATGACACAACTGAACACAAAAAAATTGCACTTCCACGGATCCTTGAATGAGCTTTTCAGGTCATTACCTGAAACATGGATTTTCTTCAGCTCCCTAACTTTTCCCAGCCCGGTTACTGGGCATGCTGGGAGCCCCAGGATGTTTACACTTGCAACAAACTAGTTTTGCTGGCATTTTGGAAGGACTGAAGTCATGGAGGTCCTCAAGCCACAGAGAGCACTGGAGCACCTCTTAAATCCTGCAGCCACAGAGGGAAGAAAATCCCTTCTCTCTGGGAAGCTGCAAAAAAACCCCATTCCCCCAGTATGACTTTTTGGAATCATGAGAGCAGCAGCTGATGCCTCCCGAGTGTCACCCCCTGAGTGTCACCTTGCCAGTGTCACCCCCCAGTGTCACCTCAGGGACACAGAGCAGGATGCTCACTGAGCTCCTCCTTCACGAAGGAAATAAAGATCACAAATGAGGTTACCCAGGCCCTGGGGCTGTTTAGAGTCAGGCAGGATTTTTTTTTTTTTTTTCCTTTTGGGGAAAACATTGGGCTATCACAAGTTGCTTTCAGCTCCTTACAGGAACAAGTCTATAAAAAAAACCTCTAAAATAACTTGCCTCAAGTGACTGCCTGTAGGACAGGGAAGGGTAGGAAAGTGGGGTGTTTTGCTGTGATAACATTTTCCTAGTAGAGACAGCTGATGAAAATCTCTCAGGTATACGTGCAGTAAAAATTCCCTTTGCTTTTCATCACTGCTTTGTTTTCCCCCTAATTTTTCCCAGCGGAAGGTGTGATTTTTTTGTTACCCACCTGCACAACGTAATAAACTCAGAGCACAACAGTACTCAAATGCTAAATGAAAAAAAATTCTATTCTGGGGTTGTGAAACACTCAAAACCTCCTAATGACAACACAGTCTATCCAAACCATTTCACTATTAAGCTTTGCCAAACTCCTGATGAAGTATTCTTACCACACAGCCCTGGCACTTCTGCATCACCCAGAAATCTTATTTTCAGCTTGCAGCTGTGTGCTCCCAACTCTGAAGTCTGGTTGACTCTGACTTGCAGTTTTCACAATGAAGACAGATATTACAGGAAGCACACGCAGCCAACTCTCTCATTTTTATTCACAGCAAGCCATTTCTGGAGCCCCTCATTGTGCAGCACTCCTTCCTCCCCCGTGCACCACCAAACCCAGGCACCACACCAGCTTATTTCGAACTGAAAGAAACAAAGCAGCAAAAATACCTTGTGAAAGACACAACTTTCTTTAGATGACTTTCCAGAATTGAAAGCAGGCTCCAAATGGACTCTGCTCACATCTGGGAGCTGCTGCCGGATGGGCTCTGTGACGGGAGAGGCTGCCAGGGACAGCCCAGCCCCTTCACTCTCACAGGGAAGCAAAGTCTGCTCTTCTGTTCTCAAACCGACTCTGTACATTTCCTCTATGGCAACTGTTTCCTGTGCTAATTTCTGAACCGATGTTAAAGGACAGTTTTATGGCACGGATGAATAGAGCATTAATTGTGAGATGGGCAGCAACTGCGTCCAGGAGCTCAGATACTCAGGGAAGCAAAGCCCTTGCCCAACAGAGGGCTTTTTGAACTAATGAGTTCTCAAACTGCTGATCTCAATTGGATTGCAGCTGATAATTACACCTTGAGGCTTTGGGGATTCAACACTTTATGGCCTGGGAGTGCTTTTCTGTGCCTGGTGGGAAAGGGAGGGTCACCTCCTACTTATGGCATAAACATCACAGGAATATTTAAAATTCACCACGGATGTCTGAGGAGCACTGCTCGTGGTGTGCCAAGGTCCCAGCTCCTGCTGGGGCTGCTGCGGGAGGCAGAGAGGCACAAACCCTTCCCCAGGCAGCTGCAGCCTGCACCTCAACACTTCCCAAAATCCTGTGTGTGTCTGTGAGCCCAAACCTCCCCAAACTGACCAAACCCTGCACCTCAACACTTCCCAAAATCCTGTGTGTGTCTGTGAGCCCAAACCGCCCCAAACCTCCCCAGACCTCCCCAAACCGATCACAGCCTGCAGCACAGACAGCCCCAAGGACGCTGCCCCTCCCGCAGCTGCCCTGGCCCTGGCTCCCGGAGCAGCGAGCCGAATCCATCCCTCCCCCCGAGCAGGGGGAGCTGCGATGTCCCAGCCCGGGCCCCGGGCAGGAGGCTCAGCCTGGCCTCAGCGCCAGGGACACCACAAACCCCAGGGAAAGCTGCTGCAGCCCCTGCACAGGGGGCTCCTCCTCTCCAGACAGAGCTGCCCTGCTCCAGGTGCATCACTCCCAATCACTGCACAGACCCTGCTGAGACCCTCGATCAAATCCGTGGTACAGAACCAGGAACGCAGTGAGCCAAAATCATAGGGCTGAAACCTACTCCAGGCAGAAGATTTCCTGCTGAATTGATTCTTAAGGTTTGCACGGCTCCACCTTCATTCCCACATCGAAGAATTTCTCTGATGGTTTTAGACAGTGATTTATTTTCTGACTGGAAACTACTTTCCATTGTGAATTGTCTTTATACTTTCAATTAGTGACTGTCTTGTGATCAAAACTGAAAGCTGACAGCCCTTTCAACCATATTTCCTCCAACATGTAGAAATTTCTAAACTTTTTGATCTGATGAAAAATTCTGAAATACGCTCTCCTTGGGTCAACCACACAGAATAATTTTTTCCAGATCTTCCAAAAATATTTGCACAGAACACTCCCCCTTGACCTAAAAGAGTAATTGGATTAAGTGCTAGCAGTAATAGGCTGTTATCCTCCGAAAAGACTAGCCCAGATAAGGCAGCATTTAGATCCTCGT
The DNA here is from genome assembly GCA_013390045.1 of Picathartes gymnocephalus. NCBI lineage: Eukaryota > Metazoa > Chordata > Aves > Passeriformes > Picathartidae > Picathartes > Picathartes gymnocephalus. The sequence goes on along the minus strand of WEKY01039775.1, from coordinate 115,789 downwards.
GGATAATAAAGACAAAGATGCCATCAAAAATGTGTTGCCTCGGTTAAAGGATCAGGAGCACAAGGAATGTTCTGCTCTACCCCTGCAGCTGCAGGGAATAACACGGGAAGAAACAGGAAAAGGCGGCACATCAGTACCTCGTCCCCAGCCCGGTGCCACCAGCAGAAGGTGGCTTAGTGCAGGGTTAGGAAAGTGCCTCACCCGGAGGGCTGCTGGGCAGGGAAACTGGCAGCAGGGCAGTGCAACCACAGCTCCTGGAGGGATGGAAAAGCTGAAACGAGGAGATGTGGCACCTGGGGACACGGGCTGGGCACTGCTGGGGGCTCCTCCTCCCCAGACGATCCTGGGGCTGTGAGAGCTGGGTTTGGGAGCTGCAGTTCCCAGGCAGGGCTCTCAGCCTCCTGCACCCGAGCTGTGATGAGCAGATCCACACTCCTGCTCATCTGGGGGCCAAGAACAGCCCCAATCCAGTCACACTGTGCACACCCAGCACCTTTCCCTTCCCACCATCAGGATCTGTGGCTTTGCTGTGCCAGACGTGCCCACTCCTATTTCAACTGCAGCTCAGCTCACTGCTTTGCTGTGCTTGCCCATCAATGAATGAGTGAATAAATGAATGAATATTTCTTCTCTGCCTGTTCCCAGTGGTTTCCTGCTTTTCCCATCTGCTAAAATAAATGCAAGCTGGCTGCTTTCCAGACAGGTGGGCTGGTGCATGCAGCACAGCAGACAAGACAGCAGTTCACAGGGTGCAGTTCGTTTTTCTGGAGCGTGTGTATGGGAAGCAACAGGCACAGGGAGCAGCAGCACTGGGAGCAGCCCAGGGTGGAACTGGGACCCTGCAGGGCAGCAGGGGCTGGCCCAAGGGGGGACACAGACAGCAGGACCTGCCTGGCCACTTTCAGAGGATAAACCCTGCCCACTGCACCGCCAGCAGGGATGTGGCTCTCAGGAGCCAGCTGTGGCTGCTGGAGCTGACACTGCTCCTTCTGCTCCAGCAGCCCGGGACAGAAGTCCTGGAGCACAGGGGGACACGGACAGCAACTCCAGGTGAAAACATGAACTTGCTCGAACCCCTCACTCACCCCTGTCTAGCACAAAACCCACTCTGACCAGCTCATGGCACATTCAAAAACCACTCTGACAAATTCGTGTCACAACCGTGAACTTCAGTTCTCCACTGACAAAGCTTGCGAGGAAAAGCAGGGAATGTCGCTGCTTCTAAGAGAATGTCCTGGAAGTGTGGTGAAAATCAGGCATGCAGAGAAGGTGCCAACAGAACTGCTAGGAAGGTCCAGGATGAGGGGGAAGATAGCAGTTTTTGAGAGCTTTGGAGAGCTGCAGTTTGCTACTTACGAAATACTGGAATACTCTCGAGTATCGTAACTTTAATGAGAATTTAATTATTAATGTAGCCCTATTTGGAGCTAGGAGAATAGTTTCAAATGATAAGGGAAGCAGAGAGAAGTGGGAATGCCTGTAGCTTTTTTCTTCCTATTTATGGAGCATTACTGTCAACAGCTGGGCTACAAAAAGAGACAAATTTCCCTAGTGTTGGGAAGGAAAAAAAAAACTAAAAACCCCGAAACATCAAAAACACAAAGAAAGAACTGAAAAAGATCAGGATCCTCTAGGAAGAGCAAAACAAGGAATTGTAGCCTGAAAATGGCAAGAAAATCACCCACTAAGAGACGGCATCCTTCCTGGATATCTGAAAGGTGAGGGGAGCAGGAGATGAGCGCCAGCCTGGCAGAACGTTCAGAGACTGTCACTGAGAGCTGCAGCTCCGGGGCATTTCCCTCGGCAGAAGCAGACAAGAACAGAAGCACCATTCATAACAGGACAGGTGACACCTCCCAGTTATCTGCCCCATTTACTGAGGATTAACAAAAGGAAGGATGCAAGGAATTGAATGTTTTAAAATTCAAACTCATTACGGAAAGGAGCTGTTCACAGAAATGGCCTCAGAGGAAATTTTTCAAAGCGAAGCACAGCAAACTCATCAGCAGAAGCCCAAAGCCTGGGTGTGCCAGGGAGAGGTGCTCAGAGTGTTCTCACAGCCCTGGGAAGCTGCAGAACCCTGCACCCTGTTCTGCTTCAGCACCCCACCCAAAGGGGCAAAGAGCTCTGAGCAGAGCTATGCACGCAGAGGCTCAACAGCAGAGAAATCCTTTCAGAAAAAATATATACATATATATATATATATCTCAAAATTTAACCTGAAATTAATATCACTCTTCATTTTAAGGTTAGAAACTATTTTTAACAGGTTAGAGATTAGCATTGTGCAGACAGGGTCTCCCTATACACAAACACACACGTACACAGAACGCTTCCGTTTCAGAACAGTCCAACGAAAGGCTGTAGCATTTTCTCACATTATTTTCTTAGACTAAGCTTCGGTTAAGTTGAATTCCATCCGCAGGTGATTTTACACAAATCACTTGTTGCACACCCCAAAAATTTACCCAGCAAGTTAAACCAGCTTGAAAAATATCCACTGGAACAGCCACTGATTGAGGAACAGCACCCACAATAGCCCATCTCCCCCTTTCCTGAATTAAAAGGACTGCGTTTCAGAAGCCTGCACTTGACACAGTTTTAGAAGCTGTACTTGAAAATGTTTTTCCCCTCTCTACACTTCCCTAAAGCCTTTCAGACATTCACAAATCCATGTGCAATTATGCTATCACTGTTACTCGCTCTAGCTACAACACACTTGCTGCACATACAGAGAAAGGTTTCGCTTTTCACTGTAATCAATTTAATCAGCAACCAGACAAATCAGCAGAAGACTAAACAGCCTGTTTTCCTGTTAGTGGCCACCTTAATGATCACTTGTAGGGTCCAAGCAGATGTTCTGTACACTGAGCTCTTTCTCAGATCCCCTACAACTTTCTTTAGTACCGTGCACGGTACTCCCCGCAGCTCTGCTCTGTGCTAGCAACCTAAGTGCACCAGAATGACAACAACTTCTGCACAGCATGGCCTGAAACGATATTATTATTTCACTTGAAGTGGTAGCTGTCAGTGCCGTGAGACAGCTGCTAGATCACCGGGAGGCGAGGCGAGCGGGGCAGGCAGCACCGGGCACTGACAGCGGGCAGGGCTCCACTCCCTGGCTGCGGAGCAGCGACTGCCGGGCAGCAGGGAGCGTTTCACTGCCCAGGTACCGGCTGAACAGACAGAAACCTGCAGCAGAACCTGCTGCAAACCTCACCGCAGCAAGCAGGGAGCCAGCAGCCCCCTTTCCCCAAGGGGACCCTGCAGGGGATGCGCTGGCAGCGCCCGTGCCCCGCGATGGCACAGGTGAGCAGGACCCTGCGGCTCTGCGAGCCCAGAGCTGCAGAGCCCCACGGGGGCACCGAGCCAGGCTGCGCTGCCCAGCACGGCAGCAGCTGCTGTGCTCAGGCTGATGCCTTACGTTTCAACTTCTATATTTTCCAGATCAGTACTGCTTTAATGTGTAACTCTAAAACTCCACAGCCTGTCGGCTGCTGTCCTACCGTTTTATTCAGATGAAACAACTTCTCTCCAGGCCCTAACTTCAACGACAGCCTGCGTTTCCAAGCCCAAAAAATGTAAACTACTGAGAACAGCAGCGAAGAGAGAGGGGGGGCAAACTGGAGAATGGGACTGCATGACCTGAAGCTGTAATTGGACCATTGGCTTTTGATATGCAGACGGACCAAACCTTTATCTGTCCAAAAAACACCCGTTGGTCCATCCTGGGCTCCACTTCTGGGAGCAGCCTCTGGCTCCCCAGGGCGTGCCTTTGAAGGCTTTTCCAATAAATACCCACCTTATTCCCTTCCTCCTGTCTGGGCTCTGTTTCCAGGGAGCCACTTCGGGCATCAAGGTCACCCCTGCCAGCTCAGGTCACTGCGAGGTGCCCGGGCAGGAGGGAGGGTGCCCAGGGCAGCTGGCACACACGGGAGCAGCTCAGGGCACTCCCCAGAGCTGCCCGAGATGTCTGTGCTCACACAGCGGCACTCTGCAGCCCGACCCAAAAGGGATTTCCATGCTGTGGCTTTGCAGACTGCAAAAAGGAGTTAAACCCCCAGCCTGTGCTCAGGCAAGCCATGAATAACCCAGCTGGGTGACCCTGGCCCAGCAGAGCACGGGTCTGCCCCAACAGCCCTGCCAAGGCCAGCGAGTGGGCAGTCCCCCCTGACTGACACCTCGTCTCCAGCGGGAAGGGCACGGTGACAAGGTCATGATGCAGAAATAAAATGTACATCTTTCACAAACCAGCACACATTCCCACACAACGCAGCGTGAAATTGAGATGTTTCTACAGGTGATCTCCATGCCTGGGTGGCTGCCACCCTCTGAGCTGGCACAGCTGCCATGCCCTGCCAGCGGTGGGAGGCAGCTCTGCACCAGGAGCCCCCACTGCTGCACAAACATGCACACAAACACTCCAGATGGAACACTCTCCTTGGAATTAACTTCTCCAGAAATCAAAAGGCAAAACGACCAAATAAGCTTGTTCTGTTAGAGCAGAAATAACAGTGGTGTTTATTGCCTCTGTGTATTTTTATACTACATTGCATAATGTGCTCGCATTGATGTTCAGCACCGTAAATGACATAAAAAACAACCCAAGGCAGCAAGCACAGCAGAGCTCTAAGACAAAAATCATCACATTTCACATTTCAGTGCATGAAGTGAATGCTGCAGTCCTCCAGCTTACAGCACTCTATCACAGTTATCTATTTGTCTATCAAAGACAAACGTGTGTCTTAGAAAAAAGACGTTGTTTCAACACTGAGCTATAAACTAGCTCCTGGTTTTTAGGAGTAGTAAGGGGTCTTTATTTTAGTACAAGGAAAAGCCACTCTGTCCAAGCTAAGGACACTGCATACTGCACACTGTGGTTGGGGAGCTGCCTCGGGACACCACACTCACTTTTATACTGCTTTGAAATCACCCAGATTAAAGACAAGTCCCCGTTTTGTGCCATTACCATATTTATGCCTCCTGGGACTTTACATACCTCCAAAGAAATGAGAACATTGATTCTGAAAGCTGACTGAAAAACTTTAAAACATGGGAAGGACGCTGCTGCTGTAAATGTCTGAAACTCACAGATTCATACGGGCTCCAGTTAAACAACAAAAAGATCCAGAAAAGCTTCAGAGCAATTTGCAGCAGCTCAATATTTGGCCTAAACAATTGTCAAAACAAGAGCTGGAGTACACAGGGCCTGCAAAGTCTCATTTCTGAGCACTGCACTCAGCTCCAGCTTGCAATCCCCGTTCTCAGCAGCATTTGCACCATTCCCAGTCACCGGTGCCGGAGTCCTTCCATTGCTCCTTGTCCCGTATGCCACAGGAGCATTTCCAGTAGTTTTAACACTGGCCCCCACAAGTCCACTTGCACCCTAAGTGACTGCAGGAAAACTCAAAATGAATTTTTAACAGCTCCCCAAAAATTCATTTCGGGAACGAGGTCTTTGCAGGTTGTGAACAAAGCCACCTTTCCTCTTACCTCTGAACTGCTGCTCTGTAACTCCCATCCTGCCCTGTACTCTGCTCCTGAACTCAAATTCCGAAGAGCATCTTGCAAAATTTTCCTGGCATTTTGATCTGCCTTTATCTATGAATTCCGCAGCAGATACACACCTGACAAAGAGTTCTGTGGTTGCTGTTGCGTGCACCTGCCTGCCTCCACTCTAGGGACAGGGGGTAAAAGCCACCCCAGCCCCAGAAGGGTCCTACCTGCCTCCGAGCAGCGCGGGCAGCCCGTGGGAAGGCTCTCTGCGAGCAGCAAGCCGTGACTGAGCTGCTCTCCTTGTCCCGAGCTGTCGCGCAGATGTGGGACTGAGGCTGCCCCGGCTGCCCGTGGCTCTCCGGGCTGCTCGGCACAGCGATCAGAGATGACTCACTGTCACTCTCACACACATTAAACGGTTCTGTCCATTTTCTGACGGGAGTTGTTGCTGTAATGGTTGTGTCTCACAGCTGAGGGGCTGACACGGGCTTGGCTCGAGCCCTGCAGAGCTCTGCAGCCCTGCGGGGTCAGGCTGCTCCTGTGCTGGGGCTCAGACCTTGCCCTCACCCAGCACAAGTTTCCCTCTCCCATCAGGTAAGACAACTAAAGGGAGCTTCCCTTGGCCATATCTGACATTTCAGCGCTGAAGTTTCTCTCCAGGAATGCTTTGCATATCACACATTAATAGATTCTGACTAACAGCTTTAGCTTCACATCATGTCTAGACAAAGTGTCCCGCTGTGGGCAGCAGCCTGGAAGGGCACTTGAAACAGCTGTGGGTGAACAAAACATAAACTGTGTTGCTGACAGGTTCTATGCACACTGTATCTCATTTAGTTATTCTCCAGAAAGCGAAAATAATGGGAATTGCACAGAAGTTTTAGGCAGAAAGAGGCCAAAGCTCAGGTTGGCCAGAGAACCAGGAACAACCCATGTTGTTTCCCAAGGCTGGAAGAATTTCTTCCCGGGAAGGGGGGTGAGGAATTGGAAGGGGCTGCCCAGGCTGGGGCTGGAGTCACCTTCCTTGGAGGTGTTCGAGAAGCAACTGGGCAGGACCTTCAGTGGCCTGGGCTGCTCACCAGGATGGTGATGGGCCAAAGCTGATGGACTCCATGACCCGGGAGGTCTTTTCCAACCCTAATGACTCCCTCATTGTACGGGACGCTGTGGCTGCCCCTGGACCCCTGGCAGTGCCCAAGGCCAGGCTGGCCAGGGCTGGGAGCAGCCTGGGACAGCGGGAGCTGTCCCTGCCCTGCGGGGGGGACAGGATGAGCTTCAGGGTTTCCTTCAGCCCAAACCACTCTGGCTCTCTGTGCCTCCCTCAACACCCAGAACAAACAGAGACAGGAGGGGAAGTAGATACAAGTTCCACAGAAGATTTTGATGGCAAAAACACAGACAGAGCCCAGGAGTTCCCAGCAGTGCCCACGCACACCCTGGCTGCACCGAGACAACGCAACCGCAGCCAGCGCCGACCAAAGCCCCTGCACGGCCCAGGATCCACGCAGGACAGCGCCAAAGCCACAGCACAGTGATGCTGGCAGCAGAGAAGAGGTGCTGAAGTATTTACAGCCCCGCTGAGAGTCTCCAGCAGCCCCCAGCAGCCCCCAGAGCTCGCCTGCCCCGGGCGTTACTGCTGAGGTGAACACTGCACCTCGAGGCGAGCCTGCACCACTGCTTCCCTTCTTCCACAGGAGCTGCCTGAACTGAAGGCACTGAGCTCCCTCAGTGCCCCTCATGATGCTCCAGCACACTGTGGTGCCATTACAGCTTGAAATATTTACTTGACATTATCCTGCATCTGGCACATGGATTCTGGCACTCCCCAGCAGGTCCCATGCAGGATTCAGTTCTCCACTGGTCTTTGCACAGTGGCAACAGATCCCATGCATTTCACCACTGCAATTCTCTCCCAATCAGGTCTGCAAAGTCTAAGAAGTTTTCCAGCAATTCTGTTAAGACAGATGAGATCTGCAGGCGCCAGACAGATTTCTAAGTTTGTAGAGCAGTTAAGGCTTTCCTGCCTCCATGAGGCTTTCTCGTGTTCTGTGCTGCTCAGACCCACACTGCCTGTTACTCTGCACTGCTGCCACACCTGGTGCACCTTCTCAGTTTATTCTCTTGTTGTTAATTAACAACTTCATATTGCAAATTCTCATTTTTCAGATAAGGTGCTGTTGTCACAATAGCCTTGTAAGTGAATTATTATAACTATAATGCATTCATAAATAACACATTACAAGGCTTGAAACACACAGGTTTTTTTACAGCTGCTGCAATCCAGTTGGCCTACATGTAATAAAAATTCTGCAGCCATGAAATTAAAATGAGCAAAAAAAACAATTTTCAAAGGCTTAGTTCTCTGAAAAAATTATTGCCCTTAATTCTTTTTGGTCAAATGTTATTTTCTTTTGGATGCTAAATCAGAATACTAAAATAAATAAAAATGACAGCCTCCAGGTAGGGAACTGAAGTAATGAACAGCAACCAAATTCCACTTACGGCCAGGCAATCATGGGGGTGGGAAGGAGAGAGCAGAAAAACAAGCACACAAATATTTGCTAATGAACCTGTGGCAGGCTAACAGCATCCTCAGACAAACCTTCAGTAAAATACTCCCGAGTCAAGCTCTCCATGGATTCCTTCACGGGCTGCTTTCCATGGACCTTCAGAGACCTTTGCAAAGGCCACGGCAGGTGCCCCCCGTTCTGCTCAGCTGTCACCTGTCCTGCCCACAGGTGACAACACCCAAAGCTCAGCTCCTCATCCCCACCCTGGCCAGGCACCCGGTGAGCAACGGTGGCAAACGAACTCCTGCTTTGGTCTGAGCTTTGGCTGGGTTCCCACAGCCCCAGGGGAGTCGGCAGCACTTCAGTGTGACCTCGCAGCCTGCATGCAGGCAGCCCTGAGCTTTCTTCTCTAACAAAAGGACCAGCTGACCAGCACAAAAGGGCTGCAGACCTCCCCCCATCCAGGGACTCAACACCACAAAGATGCTCCAGCACAAAGCCAAGGGAACATTTGGAATATTTCTGTCACCTTGCTGCGCCCCTGATGGCTCAGACTGCTGTGCCTGCACCCCTGCAGCTCTGCTCAGTGCAATTCCTGCCATTTATCTGCCACGAAGGTACCCAGCCAACACCAAACTCCATCCCTGCAGCTCTGCTCAGTGCAATTCCTGCCATTTACCTGCCACGAAGGTACCCAGCCAACACCACAACGGGGAGTGGGAGTTGCCCAAGAGCAGTTCTGTCCATTTCCAGAGAAGGAAGAACTCGATGCTTGTTCTCTCAAGCTGCAGCAATCAGACAAGGCCAGGGTTTTTGGGCAGCCCAAGGCTGCTCCCAGTGGAACACCTGTAAAATGCTCCCCGGTGTCTCCTGGCGGGCCTGGGAGCGCTGCCAGCAGAGCCTGCTCACTCAGCACCACTCACACAGCCATCAAACCCGAGGCACCCAGCTCAGCTCTGCTGCCCGCTCTGCCTGTCCCACGGAGCAGAACACAGCACACACAAGCTGTCCCCAGCTCTGACATTTACATCTCCTTCATACCTCAACCAGCTGGATTTTAGTTTTACTTTTGGCTCACTCCTCACCACAGGGCCATTGAGACCTGGTCAGAGAAGGCTCCTGCAGGCTATCCGGGCTAGATCACCTGAACGCACACCTCCAGCTCACAGCACTTTAGTGCTGCTGCTCCTGGCATATGGAGAGCTCAGATGAAAACAAGCAAATACCGGGTAGAAACTATTCCAGAAAAAGCTGAATATTTATGGCTTGTACACAGAAACCTGACTGGCAAGTGAATGCTTCAGGTAGAGATAAAAGGAGTGACAGAAGAGTAACTTTTATCTATGCAGTCTACATTTAATGACTGCATCAACATTTGCAGATGATTAGGACCAACCTAAGTGCTTTGCTGTTCCTTTGTTCCGTTTCTGAAGGGTTCGGACTTTATTTATTCTTTTTCTTCTTTTTTTTTTTTTTTAACTTCTTCCTCCCCCCCTGGAGCTGCAACTAAATATAATTTTTGGCTTTTGAAGACCTATTTCCATTTATAGAATGCGGATGACAGGCCGGGGATGATGTTTCCTAGCTGACAGAGGGAGGGACAATCACGGTGGGTGAAGCAGGCTCGGCATCCGTGACAAGCCTGAGGTGGCAGAGCTGAGAGCATCGTGGCTGGCCCCTCTGCACGGCTCTTCCCGAGGAATTCAGCCCCTTCTCGTGTGGGAGGCAGCCACCCTGCAGTGCCACCGGCGACAGGGGGACCTCGGCTGCTGAGGCTGCACAGCTCCTGCTTAATTGCTGGCTTATTTATTTAATGATGGCAGCGACAAGGCTGGCTGGTCTGGAGCAGGCAGCCTGCTCTCCCTGAGACCTTGTGCTGGCCAGTGCTGCTGCCCCTGGATGTGCTCCAGGAGCAGCCCTCCTTCAGCAGATGGCACAGCTGGCTGAGGCCACCTTGTCCCCAAGGCAGAACAGGCAGGACACCAAGGGTCTGCAAGGACACTGAGTCAAGAGAGGAACTTCCATGGACTGAAGCCTCAGATCCAAGAAATGCCTCCAGGACCAGAACAAACCTACAGCACTTGTCCCCTCCACACTCATTTAAGTTCTGCTTTTCATTTGCAGATCAAATGTTCTGCAGTCACAAATCAAATGATGCTGATAAAATTGGTTAGATCAAGGCACTGTTGTTCTTTTGAGATGGGCCTTTTGACACTGCAAAATGCCACCAAATGAATCCTTCTGGAAGTGGATTCCTCCTCACAAGTCAGTTTTTCTTGCCAGATGCCGATGTAAATGCTCACAAACCAGGGAAGCTTTCCAACAGCTGTGCCACCTTCAGTGAGACAAAAACAAGGAGGCTTTTTGAATTCAAGGATAACATTAGGATGTGACTGACTGATGCAAATGACCGTTGGTACAAATATTTTAACTGATCTTCCCCAGGGGATTTTTTTCCCGGGAAGGATGTTTTCCTTGAAGTGATGTTGAAGTTACTGTTTTGGAATGATTTGCACTAGAGGTGTCACAAAGCTCCCTCAGCCTGTCCCAGCTGCAGTGCAGGCAGGACTCTTCACCAGATCAGGAGCCTGGCAAGACATAAAGAGGCTCTGATTACAATTTCTGTCACAATGAACAACTGCTCCCTCTGACCCTGCAAGAGCCTCCTTCCCAGGCAGCCACCATCTCACACGGTGTCCTGGGGGAGAACATCTGCTGGCACTTGAGCACTCCGGAGATGCCACATTTAAACCCACACTGACACCCAGACAGACAGGAGCATCTCAATCAAAGCCGTGTGGGGATGCTTCTGCACACACCCACACACCCCAGGCACCAGCCCGGTCCATGTCCCTGTCCTCTCTTGGTGCTGGGTCTGCTCTGCCGCCCTCACATGCCCTGTACCAAATCCTGGCCCATTTCTCACATTTCCTCTCCTCCTCTGCCAGGAGAAGTGCAAGAGATCACCCAGATGTAATTTCAGCAAACAGTAAATCCCTCTATCAATGGTGCTGCCCTGAATGCCAGCAGATGGAAATCTGAGTCTGATTTTTCAGCATTTCCTTCCATAAGATCATTTAACTGCAGGCTCAAAGTTACAGTTTAAATCATGTCTTTTTGCAGAAAAGTCTGAGCTCCAAACAATCAAATTGTGATTCATAATCTATCATTTTCAGTCAATACATCATGTCTAGCAAACATTGATTTCCATGTAAGATTACAGACTTTGTGGCTGTATTTTCCAAAGCTATTCAATAACAGCAATCATAGGCAACAATTGATAGGTAATTTTTCTAGTACACACAAATTAATCTTTGCTAATTTGACCCTAAGTTACAGAAGCTTCATGATTCATTTTCACATACAAAATGGCAGGTTGCTTTGGTTTCTGGGTCACATTATTCTTCTTCCCCTGCATCTTGTCCTCTGACTATTAACTCTTTGCTCGTATCTCATTCTTTCAAAGTTTACCTCCTTTGTGTATTTGGTAGAGATGCAGATTTGCCTTCTCCATTTTTATCTATGTCTTTTATTGCTCTGATTCTCTTGCAATGATGCCTGGAGTGGCTCCCTGGAAACAGAGCCCAGCCAGGAGTGAGGGAATAAAGGTGGATATTGATTGGAAAGGCTCCAAAGGCACAGCCTGGGGAGCCAGAGGCTGCTCTCACCATGGAGCCCAGGACCGACCCCGAGTCACGAGTTCTTCACCCCTTTAGAGCTTTGGGCCATTTGCATCTCAGCATCAATTCCCCAATTCAAACTTTAGCTCATGATGGCATTTCCCCAGCTCACCCCCCCTTCTCAAGGGGTTGGGTTGCACATTTTGGGCCCAGGACAGTCTGGGTGTCCTTGGAGAGCAGCCTTGGAGAGGCTTTGTTGTGTCACTGTGACCGTGAGAGAGCAGCAGCTCCCAGGCTGCAGAACCCTGCAGAGTCACACCCTGAGCACTGCAGGGATCGGGAAATAGCAAAGTTAAAATCCAAGGCATCAGGAAAGTATCTTCTGTCTGTTAAATTCTTCCAACACATCCTCCTGGGAGAGGCTGCCAATGCAGACCCGGCCCCCGCTCACGGAGCGCCTCCCGCTGATGTTCCCGAGCGCACCGGCGGTGCCTCTGCTGCCCTCCCTGAAGGAGAACCTTCCCCCCCTGCCCTGCCCGTTTCTCCTCCCAGCTTCACCCAGACCTCGGCTCTCCCTGAGCCGTCCCAGCCCAGGTGAGGGGTGACTGCCCTGCAGCTGAGGTGCTCTCCAGGTGTGCCAGGTGTGCAACCCGAACCGTGGCTCTTTCCCCGGAGCACGGGCTGCTCCCAGCCCTGCAGGGCCACCGGGCAGCTCCTGCCTCACAGAGCAGGGACAGCATCCCGACCCGGCCCGGGGGCTCGGCTCACTGCCACCGCAGTTAAAATAAAGCCTCAGGTGCTGTGGGAGGGCCGCCCTCACCGGGGGGCTGTTATTTCAGCACCTGTCTGCTGGTACCTGCTTGTTTGATTAACAGAAAGGATCACACACAGCCTGAGGTAAATTAAAATTCCAGTTCTGCCATTCTGTGTCAGGCTGTTGTTTGATTTGGTTTCTAGCAAAGCAGGCTAACAAACTTCCTTCCAAGCCATTAATTCAGATATGCAATAAGCCTGACACAAGGCTCATTAAAGCAATTTGATGTAACCTGCACTCATTAGAGCAGCCACCATCCACATCCCTGGGACTGCAGCTTTGTTTTCAGACACCATCAGAGATGACCTGCTGTGCCAAATGCCTCTTCTGCCTCAGGAAAACTTCAGGGAAACAGCAAAATGGAAAACCTCCACTTGCTCGGGCTTTGAAATCCACTCAAATGCAAGAATATCACAACATTCTGAGTCTCTTTTTTCATCCAGGAAAGGATTATTTAACGAGATGAAGGGAAATTCTTCAATAAAAACAGTACCATGATGATAGTTATGCAAGTTTACAGATAAAACTGATAAACTCTCTCCCATGTTTGTTGGAAAGGATGGTTGAACCACACAGGAAAGGAAATACAGGAAGGACAAATTCTGAGAGTGCCACAGCTGAAAGAACAAGAACCAACCTGGGCCCCTGGTACAGAGCCCAGGCTCCACCAGGGCACGAAGCAGCCTCAGAGAGCTGCTGCCCACAGTCAGCGAAAAAACATAAACTCCTTCCTGTGCTTAATAGAAAGGACACTGAAAAGAAGGTACAAAGACAACTGAGGCAGCATTTAGCCTTTAAGCAGGGACATTTACAGGTGTACCAGCCATCAAGCTTAGGATAATTAAGCCTGGCCCTTGAACTACATCAACCCATTTCAGCAGCTGGAGGTGAAGCAGAGTGAGACTAATTCCGAGTCCTTCATTGCAGAAATTAAGTAGCTTAACACAAAGCACCTTCTATGCCCTTAGCACACTCTAAAAAATGCTGTTATTCACCCAATAAAAGGGACAGACTTGTGACCCTCTGCTGTACAGTAACATCAGCTGCCTAACGACAAAACCAAAATAATCTCTGTGCCTGTTTGCTGTTTCCTAAACAAAAACCTGCTTCTTCAAAGCCAGGTTCCCACTGAACAATGGTACCTGCAGTGCCAGCAGTGCCGGCTCACAGCAGGCTGCCCTCCTGACACCCCTGCCTCCAAAGGATCTCTGAGCTCACAGCTCATGGAGAAGTTTCTTAAACTCAATACACTGATTTATTTATTTTCATTTCAAGCCATTGTATCTCATTTACCTAAGCCACCAGTGCTGGCAGGAGCACCTGGTCTGTGCATGGAGGGTTTTGGGACTAGAACCAGAGCTTTCCTACCCTCAGTGTGTCTCATTTGAAACAACAAAATTCTTTCCCTCTCTCTCATATCGGTCCTATTTGATCCTCAAGGCAAAGGGATAAACCTGTAATAGCTGCTCTCAAACGTTTTAGCTCCCCACTGGATGCTCCTTCTCTCTCCCCACTCCACTGAACACTGAACTCTCCCTTCACCACTCAAACGTGGATGATTTTCACTTAAATGGAACAATGGAACTCCTCTCCCCACCTTCCTCTCTCCATTTTTAACACTCTTTCATTTCAATACCATCAGCACTTCCCAGAGCATTCAGGAAGTACCAGCATAATGAAGTACAGAGCTAAAATTCATCACGGTGAAGAACTGAGAGCAGTTAGGATGTTTTCATAAAAATAGAATACAACCAAGCCAGTCAGTCTCCAAACTGCTGTACAGAGAAGCATTCCATTTCTGACATGAGCAGGAATTTTCCCCGCCTACACTCCCATCCCTGAGGGTGAAGGAGACTCTTGGAAAAATGGAACAGAGTGTTCAAAACACCAGCAGACCTCGTGCAGAACAACCATGCCTTCAAATTCATCAGAAGGTCACCAAGCCTGCGCACTGAAAGCCAGGATTATTTAAATATTGTCCCTGTGAAGTGGATATATCCCCATTTTGTCCAAAAAGCACTTAACACATGGCAACATTACACATCTAGCTGTGGGATGTGCTCCAGTGTCACTCCTCAGTGAGCCCCAAGGAATCAGCGCTGCTCTGAAGCACACCTCACTGATGGAGCCCCATCACACTCCTGATTACATTCATTAGGTCAGAGGGAAACACATTTTGTTTGAATCGAGGACTCTCCTCAACTGAGAAGTACTAAAAGAAAAGAACAAATCAATTTACACGTTTAAAAAAGTGAAATAAAGACCTGCAATTATCAGGGTTCTAAAGCTCTCTGTCAAATAGATGTGCTGAAGGATTCACAGCAGCAGCACCCTGGTGTTCCAGCAGAGCTTTATGGGGTGCAGAGAAAGGGGCTGAGGGGATCCCAGGGCAAGGAGTGCTGCTGGTGAGGAAATAAGGAAATACCTGGCAGTCAGAAGGAGATGCTGGCAGAGCCAAAGGCAAACAGCTCCAGGGAGGACAAAGCAAAAAGCCCATCCCGACAGCCAAGGCTCCCTGCTCTGGGAGATTCGGCTCCCTGGCAGAGGAGGAGGGGAAGAAAAGGCACCACAGCTCCTACCTTGACCTATGGACTTCCACCTTGTCCCCATTCAGTCACTGCTGGATCCATGGGAAAGCAGAAATTATCCCCTCTGCCATCCAAACCACGTGTCCACCTCGCTTCAACAAAAATAAATCCCCGGGATGCATTCGAGCAGCAACTGGAAAAATCTGGAGCAGGAATACCCAGGGAACGTGAACACGTTTAAGGCCACATTCTCATGTTCTCGTGTCCTGCAAATGCCTGGGCAGCAGCAGGAGGTGTTCCAGGGCCAGCCCAGCCTGCTGCCTGGGAGTCAGCCTGGGCAGACGGGCAGGAACCTCAGCAGGGTGCGATGGAGAACTGCCCGGGCTGCCTCAGCTCCCGGGGTGGGCACAAGGACACACACATCCTCCTGGGAATCAGCATTTACGCTTTATTTGTGGCTTGTTTGGGTTTTTTTTCCCCCAGGCTGCTCTAGGCAACATATTTGTAGTTCACTGGACACAGCCCTGCTAATAACCGTTACTGTTCTGGTAATTTTTAATGAGTTGATGCAAGGCAATTTCACTTCCTTCTCCCTTCAGAAAGGGTTTATAAGAAAGATCTGTAGAGGAATAACAGACTCCTAATTGGAGAAGCCACATGCCATGATCAGAATTAAAGAAGCCATCTGTTTCTTTACAGTCATGCACATCTCAAGCACAAAGTACACACATGACATATGTCATTACTTCCACTTTCCCGAGAGAAAATATTTGCCATGATTGCCTCCCCCAGGAGCACAGGAGGCTCCACCAGCAGCTTGCAGTGCTGGAGGAACCCCTCCCACTAAAGCTCTGCAAGCTCTGGGTTCAGGTTTTATCTCTTCCTCAGCCAGCCCAGCAGAGCTTTTCATGCCTCTGTGAATCCTCTGCAAACTTATTTTCTGCAAAATCTGCAGGTGGGGCTTGGCTTGCTGTTCTCACCACCAACAGGAACTGCCCTGCTGAGCTCCACACACACACTTGTGTCTTACCGTTTAAAAGTCACTTTAGGAAAGTGAGCTGTGCACTGGATGGTGTCTTTTCATGTCAGTGTGTTGTAACAGGCAATTTTTTGTCCCTTTCATCTAATTCTGAAATGCCCTGACAAAAGCAGTGATGGAGATGCACCAGACACACCCAGACACTCCTGAGCATCACCTTCAGCCACAGACACGGGGTGTGAATATTCCCCTTGGTGGCAGCAGCAGCAGCAGCAGCAGCAGAATGCTCCGTGTCCTTTGCTCCTGATGGAGGTCACTCTGCAGGGTCACAGTGCAGGTCACACACCTGGATGGAGGTGACACTGTGGGTGTCACACACCTGATGGAGGTCACACACCTGAAGGAGGTCACACACCCGCTGGAGGTCACCCAGAGCGCTGTACTGGAGCCAAGGATGCCTCTTCTGGGCCAGGTTTTGGGAGTCAACGTCGTGGAACCCCCAGCTGTCTGAGGCTCCTCTCCTGCTGGAAATGCTCACACGGCAGGGTCGCTCCTGTCCTGAGGCTCCTGCACAGCACACCTGGGTGCATCCCACCTCAGCCTGACACTCTGGCTCAGGGAAACGTCCCCACTGTTCCCAGAAGCTTCTCAGCTTCGTGGTGTGTCCACAGAGCAGCTGATCAAAAGCAAAGCAGGGTCTGCAGGACGGCTGAAATGATCAGCACTTCCTGAAGCCAGGGCACACCCAGAGCCCTGAGCTGGGCACGGGCGGTGCAGAGCCAGGGCTGCTGCCCAGCAAAGGGAGGGAGCAGGGCAGCACCTGCAGCACTCACACCGGCTGGAGCAGCGGCACTGCCGGGGGGCACGAGAGCAGGGGAGCAGCAGGAGGGGTCACCCTGGCACCGGGACACAGCTGGCAGTGCCAGCTCCCCTCTGCCCACGCCAACGGCCAATGGTCCCCAGAACGCCTCTCCTGAAACGCTGTAAAACTCCTCTGCCTAAAACGTCTCCTCCTCTTCCCCTGCCTCGCCTCAGTTCAAACACCGAAGAGTTCAAGGCTACCGACTGTGCCACTGAGGCATCCTGAGAGGGCTTCTTCAGAAAAATCAAAGAGTGGCTTAATTTAAGTTTGGCTGACCTGGGTTGTTACCCTTCCTCTGAGTTATGGAAAACCTTTAAATAGGAACAGAAAAAAAAGAAAGAAAAAAGAAAAAAAAAGTAAAAGTTGTCTCTGGTTGTTTTTTCCCTCTGCAGGCCTGAGTGGTTTTGCTGTAAGCTCTGTAAGCTGCTCATCAGAGGCCAGGAGGAAAGCTCTGAAGTTAAAACCCTGGCAGCTCTGCAGGGGGATGTCTCCCTCACCCATCTCTCCCCCCTGCAGATCATCACTGCTGTGCACAGACACGGATTTCGTTACTCACAGTGCTCTGTGACCCTGAGATGTTCTGTCAATTCCCCGTGTCAGTTCAGTGGAAAACTCTGCCTCAGCCACGTCTGTGCAGATTCTGTGCCTGTGACACCTTGTGTTATTACGCCACCCATGGCAATCGCTCCTCTGCTTTGATCATCCATGGAATGCACAATGATGAAAGATGTTACAGTGAAAAAAGTAAAACAAAGCACTTTATAGCCTTAATTCAAACACTCTGTTAACATTGCCCATTTTTAAAGTACATTTTTAAGTTCTGTAAATACACATACACACACAGACATACATATATAGTGCATCTATTTTTTTATCTACCCTTCTAAACACAAATTGTAACTGAAGATATGCACTGGAGCTACGATCAATATCAGATCTGTGTTTCACAGGCACGGAGTCAGGACATACTTCACAATTCCCACCCTCTTCCATTCCACAAACACATTCCTGAACAGCTACGTACACTGACGCTTTATTTAAAAAATAACTGAGTTAAGCTTCTGCTGAAGAAGAGGGCAAGGTGTAATCAAGATTTATTGATATTTCAGCCGTCCTTCTGCACTCTGCACATCATTCTGCCTTCTAACAATTACACTCCACTGCAGGGTCTGTAGACAAATATATCCATCCTGAAAATCCCTCATCTACCTAGGTGAACTCCCATCGAAACATTTATGAAAATACAACCAATTGTATACGTATTAGGAAAAAAAGCAGATGAATGAGGCAGAAATGCTCAACCCTGACAAAAAAGGAACAAAGAATCAGTGGGGTATGTAATAGAAAATGATTTCCACGCTTTGCTATCTGCTCACACACCAATATTTTTCCTTTGCTTCCCCTTCACTGCCTGCCTGTCATGGGGCCACTCGTGCTGCCAGGACCAAACCTTCACTGCCTGTCGTGCTGCCAGGACCCAAAGCCACCCAAGCCAGGTCTGTGAGAGCCGTGGCAGCAGCAGGACAATGCTGTGCCCGCTGTCAGCTCTCCAGGTGAGCAGGGCACTCCTTGCAGGTAAGTGAGGGCAGAGCAGGGCACAGGTGCCCGTCCCAGTCCCACTGCACAGTCCCTGTGCTGGCTCTGCAAGCCTCACCCCGGAGCTCCCAGGACCTGTGGAGCCTCCACCCCGGAGCTTCCAGGACCTGTGGAGCCTCCAACCTAGAGCTTCCAGGACCTGTGGAGCCTCCACCCCGGAGCTTCCAGGACCTGTGGAGCCTCCAACCTAGAGCTTCCAGGACCTGTGGGGCCGCAGCTGCCTGTGAAGAGCAGCGGCCGAAGGCGCAGCACGGAAGGAGCGGCGGGAGCTCCCCGCGAGGCTCCCCAGCCCGCTCCCGCCGCAGCAGAGCAGCGACGGTCCCGCAGCAGGCACCGCGCCGAAGGCAGGCACAAGGCTGGCCGGTTGAGGGAAGCTTTCAAACGGCGCAGTCAGCAACTCCTCCCGCGGGGAAGCGCTGCTCAGGCTGCCCTGCATCGCTGCCGGACGGACAGAGCGCAAACGCAAGAGCAGCAGGGAGCACAAGGCAGCAGCACACTGCGCTCGGGGCTGTTCCTGCCCCAGCCCTGCTTTGGCAGGAGAGCAGCTTCCTGCACCTCCAACTAACGCCCGGCTCATTGCGGACGCCAGAAAAGCCTGAGTAAAGAACTCAAGCATGTTTAGAGCGAGAGAGAAAGTTTTCTCACGGTTTCGCTGGTATCGCTTATGAAACGGCTTCTGAAACTATGAAAACACGGTCTTGCAGCTGGTGAGATAAAACCATTGTTAGTTAACCCAGAGTTGCATGGTGTGTTCATCTTTCTAAGCAACAGCACGAAGGAAGAAAGCAATCATTCAGTCACGGAGAGGAGTGTCGGTAAACTGAGACCAGCCAAGGAAACCAGCAATATTTCAGAAAAGCTCTTTCTGGAGCCTTCCACTGCTTCTTGCCTAACAAAGCCTGGCTCAGAGGAGGCACAAGCACACACACACATGGAAGCAACTGTCACTTGCTGCTTGTGCAGGTTGTGAAATTCCCTTTTAATGCTCTCTGTACAGTGGGAAGAAACCATCCAACAAGCACAGTTTTCCACCATAAACCTGAAGCACCTCCAGCATCAAAACCGACCAGCCTGGAGCTGCAAACTCATCCAAGCTGAGGGCAGCTCTGTGCAGGACGAGGGGACAAGGAGGGGACAGCGAGGGGACAGCGAGGGTGTCCCAGTGTCTGTGTCCCAGGCTGTTCCCTGTGGAACCTGGAGGACAGAACCAACCCCAGAGCTGCAGCTCATGGAAAAGGTGTACAGTTAGCACAGAACATCTGGAGGGATGGAGGGAGGGAAGGAGGGAGGGATGGAGGGATGGATGGAGGGAAGGAGGGAGGGATGGATGGATGGAGGGAAGGAGGGAAGGAGGGAAGGAGGGATGGAGGGAGGGACAGACGGGAGGTGCCTGGCAGGGAGAATCACTGCTCTGCAGCCCTTGGCTCTGCTTCAGCTCCAGAGAAATACTTTACCGTGGGCATCTGTTTATCTTAAAGATGTCAAGCCGCCAGCCAATTCTATAAAACAAAAAGCATTCTGAACGGAGAGCACTTCAGGCTAACCAACATGCTGCAAAGTTTCTTTTGGCTAATTAAAAAAGTTCTTTAGCAATGTTTCTCTGTTCGCATGTCCCATTTGGTTTCAGGTCTTAAAGCAGTATTTCCAGAAAAAAAAAAAAAGAAGAAGAAAAAAAAAGAAAAAAGGCAGCTAGAAGATGCCAAACAAGTTTTGGCAAAATAAAAAGCTTTATGCAAAATTGACCTGATTCTTCCAGAAGCAAAACGTGAACACAGCATGGCATAACTGCACGGATTTGTTATTACAGCCCTTCTAGTGACATCTGCTTCTTTCTCTGCCTCACTGATCTGCACGTTACAGAAAGCAGACAGCATCAGGTGCTGGTCATTCAGGAAGGTCACCCCTGGGCTGGGACACACTTCCACCTTAATTATCTTAGGCTTATTTACGACATAACAGGAACTTATTACTATACAGAGAATGACCACATTCAAAAAAGTACCAACAGCAAAGTTGAAATACTTCTAAAATGGGACTGAGTAACTTGAAAACAAACATTATGAGAAGGGTTGATTTTCTGTCGTAACACTCAGAGGTTTCCATAAACATAGACATTCCTGCTGTGAGACTGAAGCATGTTTTCCTAAAAATATCTTTTTGTTTTCATTTTTCATTGCTTTTTCTAGACTTTTTTTTTTTTTTTTTTACACTCCTGCATTAATTGGAATAATACAAAGTACAAATACGGTATGTGCCTGCCACAGCAATTACAGAGACCCACAATAAATCTTTAATGCAAATGGATTTACTGCGATATCTGAAAGTATCATAAGAGATGCATTAAGTTAAAAATGTCACATGGGACAGTCAAAACACCACAGATTGGTTTGGGTTGGAAGGGACCTTTAAAGATCATCTAAACCAACCCTCAAAAGTCCTAAAGCTGTTCCAGCCTTGAAATCTGACAAGAGGGAGCAGAAGAGGAGAATATCATTTTCATGAAGAATTAACAGGGATTACATTGTTTGGAATGATTTTTCCACTTACATGGAAACATCAATCACAGCTCCCACTCCCAAAGTATCTCAGCATTGTTGATACACTGTTCACAAAACAGTTAAAAGCAGAAGGTTTATTTTCTTTCCCAAGTATATCACTCCTGCTATTCTGGTGGATTTTTCCCTCCCCCCCAAAGCTGTCCATAAAAAGAAGAAGATATATTTTTATCATTAGATACAAACCCAAGTCCCACACATTTACTGGTTTCTTTTAAGAGCCGTTAGGTCAAACTTAAAGAACAAGAAAGAAACCCCAGTTAAAGTTCCATCCAAGTGAACTCATCCTTCAGTCAGGTAATTAAACAATCCGTGCCAACCTGAGGGCTCTCAGTGCTGTCACAACAGTCACAACAAGCACTGATGGTTATAAAATATTAGTTCTGAACTGCTCTCATTAATATTAACCTGAACCAAACCACAAAGTTCAAACTTAGCTTAAGTGGCAATAAAAAAGTGTGTGCATCTTTAAACTGCACAGGCACTGACCTTTGTGTTCAACACTACTTTTATTTCAAGCCATTTAAAAGCGTGAGGGAACAGGAGCCTTTCCAGCGAGGAGTGCAGGCTGCTACTGCCGAGCACAGAGAAAAGCTGCCTGATTTTCCCATGCTCCACTGAGAACGTGCCAGAGGTAGCAAAGCCCCGCTGCACAACGCCAGCAGCACTGAAAGGGATCTATTTTGAGAGGGATGCCAAAGGTCAGCCAGCTGAGCCCTTCAGTCATGCAGTGTCATCCCCACGTCAAGCCTCAAGATGCTTCTGAACAAGGAGTCTGCTGTACAGTAAATGGCAAATTTTTTTTTTTTTTTCCAAGACATCACTGATCTGCAAGTTCACCTTCAGCAAACAGTGCCAGAAGTGCTCTCAGGCAAAAGAAATGGCACAATTACAGCTCGAGCAGGAGACAGAAAATGCCTGTAAAAATATAATGAGAGCTTCTGGAATGCTGCTATGATCCTGCTCCCATGAGAACAGCAAGAATCAGAGGATCATATTTTTAGGAAAATATGCAACATTTTGAGTTCCTAAAGAGCCACTGAGATGCCACGTGGGCTACAGGAGGCCACAGCACCAGGGCCAAACCCACCTCGTGTGTGCAGGCAGTGCTAAAGCACCACCCTGGACCTGCAAACCCCTCCCTGGCAAGGGGGATAACCCCAAACTGCACAGGGGCAGGAGCTGCACTCAGCAAAGCGCCAGGGCCTGAATTTCCTTGGCTCCCAGAGCAGCACAGGGAATCCAAGGAAGAGTCTGGGACGTGCTGAGCCACCTCGCTGGGAAACAGGGGCTGAAAGGAGGCAAAACCTGTGGCCAAACCCATGAGCCCATGCTCAGAGCAATGGGATCCACCAGCAACTGAGCTGGGTCGGGGCTGGGCAATTCCACAGGCTGAGCAATTCCAGAGGCTGGGCTCATGGCAGGAGAGCCAAGCAATGCCAGGAGGGAGGTGCAGCCTCAGGGCACACCTGGTGGAGATGAGCCCAGGTGCCCAGGCCCAGGTGCAGCAGGTGCCCAGGTGCGGCAGGTGCCCGTGCCCAGGTGCGGCAGGTGCCCAGGTGTGGCAGGTGCCCAGGTGCGGCAGGTGCGGCAGGTGCCCAGGCACAGGTGTGGCAGGTGCCCAGGTGCAGCAGGTGCCCGTGCCCAGGTGTGGCAGGTGCCCAGGTGCAGCAGGTGCCCAGGTGCGGCAGGTGCCCAGGCCCAGGTGTCCAGGTGTCCAGGTGCCCAGGTGCCCAAGTGTGGCAGGTGCCCAGGTGCAGCCCCAGCTGGGGAGCAGGCAGCAGTCTGTACCAGCAGCAGAGGGAGGAGCTGCCTGCAGGATGTGCAAAGCCAGGCTGCTCCGTCGGTCCAGCCCGTGCTGCACAGAGCAGTCAGGCTCCAGGGTTTGCGAGCGTTATTTAATCCCTCTGCATTTGCCGGCAGAAGTTTCTTCCCTTCTGTGAAGCCCCACTTTAGCTCTTCTGTCTGAGGTTTCACCTGGGATGTCTGAGTTGAAATTAAGCCACTCTTCAACTCCCCAAATTAGGATTTCTTGGCAGCTCACAGAATCACACAAAAAGAACACTCTTCCTCCTCCTCTTCACGGTGTGACCCTTCTCTGCCAGCCCTCAGCCACCACCCTGGGTCTGCTCTGGATGTAGTTTGCCACATGAAATGAAATAAATCTCAAGTATCACTACTACCAAGAGCTGTCTGTGGCTGAGCAGGGAATGATCACAGTCCTACCACAGAGAGTGAGATGAACAGCACAGAAGGGCACTCCCGACACACAGCTCGGAACTCACAGAGAAATTGAATTTCTGCACTCTAAGTCAAGGCACTTTCACAGCTGCTTGTACACAAAGAGTACAACAGAATGGGGGAAATGAATTCATGTTCCAATTTGCAACCTAAACTTGTAGAGGATCAGAACATGATGAATTTTGACCGCTTTGTCAAAAGGAAGAAAAGAACAGCGGAAAAAAAAAATTGAAAGACAGAACACAAGAAGGAAAGACTGACCCTGCTCGTCCAGGAGCCTTTCCAACGGGAACATCACCAGCCAGAGCAGGGGCCAACTAATCCTTGTTCTTTCAGAGTCCGTACACCTGACAGGAAAAACTGCAGCCCCTGAGGATGCTTTGAATGGCAGGAGAAAGGAGGCAGCCCCTGCTGAGGTGGGGGTAGAGCAGGAACACAAACACCACAGGCAGCAGCTCTGCTGCACGTTCTGCTTCTGCTCTGCTTCCAAAGACCTGCTCTGCCCAATAATGAAACCCTCCTTCCACTGAGTAAGGGCTCCCACAGCCTGTTCAAGCTCTGGAATGCAGAATGCAGGGCCAGTGAACTGCAGTGAATCTCAAATGCTTTCGGTGACACTGGGAAGACAAAGCAGAGCTTTGCCTGTACTCTCTTCTTAGATGGGGAAAGGGAAAAAAACTAAGGACATGGCTTGTTTGACAGCATTTCTTGTTTCACTGTTATTTTTATTGCTTGTTATTGCCTAGGGCATGAGTTTACACGAAGTGAAAAAGTGGAGGAACAAGGCACCATTTTATTTTTTCTCACCTCTCTTCCTGCAAGTCACAGTCACTGATGTGGCACAACTTTTGTCCCCATTATTTTCAGGATGGACTTTCCTGCTTCTCTGTCACACTAAGTTCTGTTTCACCAGGAGCTGAGCAGCAATTTCCTCCACAGCTCAGATCCCAGACAGCAAAATGCTCACCACTAGCAGGATGATTTACAAAAGGCACTGGTCCTCTGCACCCTCCACACGGACACTGGCCTCCTTGTCTCCTCTTTTATGACAGGTAGCAAATGAAGTAGAAACGAAGCAGTAAAATAAAGATAAATCACTCATCTTGGGAAGGTCTGCATCAGACCAATTAAAATAATGCCTCAGACACACTGCCATAACATGTGGTACCTATGGGAAGAAGATTCTAGCATGAGCAAGCCCTCCAATTGCTATTTTCTCCCATTATATCCTCAGAGATTTCTAGCTCCAGCATAATAAAAGATTAACAAATTAAAATATATTAAAAAAATTAATCTTTATATTTTTTCCAGTAAGCTGTTAGAGGCAGTGATGGCGACAAATCTCTGCCTGGAGAGGAAGCTCACACACATCAAGACCAAGAGCAGCCACAGCCAGAATGACGGAGGGTGAGGAGGGTTTGCAGACCTGAGCACACAGCTCCAGCCCAGGGCAGGAGCCCAGCAACTCCCCTGGCAGCAAGGGCTGTCCTGAGCAGCTCAAAAGGCTGGGTCCTGCCCTGCCAGGGGCACCAGAGGGGCAGCAGCTCCTGCCCAGCTGTGCTGCAGCCACGGGCCAGGAGCTCTCCCCTCCCTGCTCAGGTGGGGCAGAACCCCCGGACCCTGCAGCACCGAGAGCCAGGGCTGAGCTCTGAACAGCACCTTCTCACCCTGAGAAACAAAACCCGGCAAAGGGGATGGAAACAGCCAGCCCTCAATGTGAAACCCACCCAGGTGGGGCAGAGCCCATCACCCAGGACTCAGGGCTGAGCTCTGAGCAGCACCTTCACACCGTGGAGAACCAAATACAGAAAGGAGGATGGCAATAGCAGCCCTCAGTGTGAACCCCCCCAGTGCTGTGCTCCTCGTCGTTCCCAGCAGCAGTCTCCTCTGGAGCTCAGCACAGCCATGAACACGATCCCTGCAGGGATGATCTCCAGAGCTGGAGCACCAAGAGCAGCTCCAGGGCCTGCAGAGCTGTGGGAGCACTCCAGGGATGGTCCTGGGCAGGCAGAACCCCGCAGGACTCATCCAGCCCTGCACTCAAGAGTGCCCTGGGAGGGCTGCAAATGTTCTGGTGCATTTCAGAGCCTCGTCTGCTCCGCAGGCAGCCAGGGGATGTGGGCAGCTGCTGCCAGACCTGCCCCAGGCAGTCACTCCTAGGCTCCCTATGGTCTCTGGATCCTCCCATGGCTCTACAAATCAATCAAAATCTGGTTTCGAGTTTTATTCTCTCTTCTAGAGGTCCAGTCTAAAAATAGCCCCCATTCCCTCCACATCTGTTGATTCTCAAACGATTTTATAGCACTGGTATCTAATTAGAGCCTATCACTGCCTGTTACAATTACATGGCACTTACTGAGTGGGTGACCTGTGGAAACCCTTTTCATACTCCTAAGAAAATCTCCATCAATACTACACTCAAGATCTCCAAGATCTAGCAGAAAGACTGAAGAAAAGAGGTTTTGGGGTTTTTTTTAGCTTATCATTTCTGACCATTTCAAAGGTTTACAAGAAAATTCAGTGTCAAAAGCAATGAACAAGAGTTGAACATTGGGGAGATTGCACACCACAGAAAATCCACTGTGACAGAGTCAACTGAAGCATGATCACACAGGCTATCAGACAAATCTGGATCACTTGAATGGACTGGCACAGCTTAAAGGGGTTTTTCTTTCATTTATAATTAACCACGCAGCTGTCACATCACTGCTTCCACACTCTGCCGGGGAGGTTTGCACTGAGATCCCTGGGGGAGACACGGAGCCCAGGAGGCAGAGGAGGTGAGGAGGGCAGCTCTGTGTGTGCCCCCGAGGGATGCTCAGCTCAGCCCCAGGGGAGCAGCCCGAGCAGAGGGAGAATCACTCACCAAACCAAGGCAGCAGCTCCCAGTGCTCCCCCCGGCCACAGAAACCTCCCTTCGGGGTTTGCCCGGGGAGCTCAGGTCTGAGCACTCTGATACGGGGCACCCAGAGAAACTCCTGCCAGAACAGGTTCCTGGATAAAGGCAGTAAGGGTCCCAAAAAGCGACAGGTGCCGCAGAGAGTGCTCTGTGTGACCTGGGGAGCTTTCCCAGAAAGTTCCCCAGGATGAAAAGCTCGACCTGCTGGCAGCAATGCTCACAATGCAAACTGCAGTCAGGACTGCAACGGCGAGTGTGGAACTCCAGCTTGAACAAGGAACAAACCAATTTAAGGAAATTAAATATTGCCCACTAAATATTGCCCATAGTGCTTTAAAAGTATCTGCTTCTACCAGGAAATACACTCTGAGTGATTTTAGGGAATGTCAGAATAACTGGGGCTGCTGTGGTGGCACTGCTGTGTCCCTGTCCTGCTGTGGTGGCACTGCTGTGTCCCCTGCCCTCCATCCCAAACACCTGTCCCAGGTGTTCCCAAACACCTGTCACTCATCCCAAACTCCTGCCCCTCCACCACGGCAAGGCTGAAGCAACCTGTGTGCTCAAAATGAGCACTGATCACACAGCACGGCTCCCCTGGAAACAGCCACGTTCCCTGCCCCTCTCTGCCCTTCCATTTCCTCTGTGGATAATTCTGCTTTCATTTCTGAAAGCACTTTCTGCCCCATTAAGACATTTGAAGGTGCATTTGAAGGTCCTGCCCACACCAGGAGCATTTCGGAGGTGCCTGAAGTCCCCTATCCCATTTTTTGTTTTTGTCATATGATAAAGACAGCCTCTAAGGCAAATCCAGCCCTCCTGCAGCTCAGGCACCACTGGTGATTTATATTTACTGAAGACAAAAGCCACTCCACACCTTTTTCTCTGTCAACTTACGTAGAGGCCAAATTTAACTTCAGCCAGAGCAGCACAGGAAAGCTCTGCCCATCAGCTGGCAGCACAGCTCAGCTTGTAGCTATCTCCTGAATTTGGCTTTCATGTTCTATTGATTTGTACTGGCCTAAGGCTGTGAATGTCACCTCTTGCTCTGACTGTCTGGTTTTAGTATTTGCCACAAAAATTCACCAGAATTGGTACACACAAAAGCTCAGATGTCAGAAGCTGACATGTAACAGCATGAAGGTAACTAAACACTGAAAATCATTGTTAAATCTTTTAGCATTAATCTAAAATCTTTGTAGACTTAGAGAAAGCTACAGAAACCCAACAATACAACAATCAGGCAGTTGTAGAAATGAACAGATAAAGGCAGAAGCACACAGAGCTGCAGCAGCATCCAATCACAGACACAAGCATAAAAACAATCCCTTCTATGACACTGATTACAAGAGTTATTCAAGCCTGGCCATCACCTTGAATCCACCCATAGAGAGCAATTCCTGTACAGAGAGCAACAAAACCTCTCACAGGCTTTTCTCATGCCCAGTGCTAAAGCTTCAGCTGAGGTTTTCCTTTTTTGCATCAAAAAACATTTTAGGCAATTCCAAGTGTTTCTTCCGTCTTAAAAATAAACTTATCTTAATTTCACTAAATTATCTTTATATTGACCTTCTCTCAGCAGCTCAGGTGGGATGCAGGGTGCCGTGAGCACTTTCCCCGGCTCTGCCCAGGAGGGTATTCAGCACCACGGAAACTCCTCGGTTTGGCAGCTCCCACCCCGCAGGACTCCAGGTATTTGTGCCACAAATCCAAAGACACGCACCAAGGCACACAGGGAGCTCACACGCCATCCCAGCAGCCCGCACCCACCAGCCCAGCAGGGGCAGTGCCGTGCCCAGCACGTGCGGACACCTTCCCCCGGCAGGTGCGAGGTGAAGCGCAGGAGCCAGCGCAGGGCTCTCAGCCAGCGCGAAGCTGCAGCTCCTGCCGCACGCCGTTCGCACACCGAATATCGCAGCATTTCTCCCCCAGTTCTCCAATTTCCAGTGAGCAGCAGAATGCTGACAAAGACAAGAAACCCCCTGCGCGCTTCGCTTCTAGCACAGAACGTTTCAAGATGTATTTTCCCGAATCTAAAGCTTGCCTCTGCCAAGCAGTACCACACACCAAAATCACAGCGCCCGAGTCTGAATGAGTTCTTGATTGAGCTGGACAAGACTGCTTTGCTCTCAACTTCCTACGTGTAACCTCAGGAAATTCCCACACCAGCTTAACCACAAATTGAGTTCTTTGTCACACATAATGAAAGAACAGGCACGGAGTTAATTCCTGCCTGCCTGGCTCAGGGCCAGTACAAAGCAAAGAGGAATTTGGGGGCACCAGCGCTCAGGCTGATTTTCACAGAGCTGCCGCCACTTTGCGTTTCAGCAGAAGTAGCTGCGGGGTTTGTTAAGAAGCCATCACCTTGATTGAATCAATGCAAAGGGTTTCACAGCTTCTGGGTCTCCCCAGAGGGCTCAGGGAAGGAGTTACGATTTTCCCTGCCCCGCTCGGTGCTTTAGGAAATGGAAAAGGAGCAGAACGCTCCCAGGCAAACCCAGCAAGACCATTTCTAACTCACCAAGTGCCAGGACTCGTGCAAGGCTCGAAGGTGCTGAAATACTTCCCCAAAGTCCCGAGAGCAAAATCCCCGTGCGCTGCTGCTCTGCCAGCACACAGGGCCTGCGACAGGCACAGCCCCGGCCTAGGGGCTTAAAATACGAAATTCTGCAGCAAAACAGAGCAGGTGATGAAACGGTGTCACCCAGGCAGATCCTCAGACGGGAAAGAACAAAAAGGGTTTGGAAAAAAAACCTGCAGTAGAAAGTAGCGCTTTGAATAACAAGCAGCAAAGTATGTGAAAAGCTCTAATCTATTTGCTTGTTTGAAATATTACTCACTGCATGATCCATCCCAAAGCACAGGCTCTGCAGTTTATCCTCCTCAAACGACTCCCAGATAAAATTAGTCAGGTGATTTGCAGGATATATTGATTAGAGAGGATTTAGCTAAGGCAACATAAAAAACATCCAGCTTTATCGTTCAGTGAAAATGAAAGAGAAGAAAGCAAGCCTGCCAGCTATTATCACTGTATATTAATTAGGCTTTATTAATGAATTAGCTAACTACACAGCAAGTGCTAGATAAGAGTTCAAATAATGAAGTTTCTCTCTGAAGAGAGTAGATCTCAGACAAAAGCAATACAAATACAAATAAAGTAAGTCTTCACTGTTTGCTTGGGTTTTTCTCCAGAGTTTATACCAGGCTGAATTTTCACCTGAACATTCCTGAAAAACCCCAAGATTCTCAGTTTTCTCTTCCAGCTCAAACTTTTTCCACCTTGACACAAAATCACCCTCAGCTCACTTCTGTTAAATGGCAGGCATCAGGAACTTCCCAAACCTTTCCCAGTGAACACTGCTCTTCCCGTGGATTAACGTTCAAGTGCTCGAAACACAAATCACCCTGAGCGTGCTCGGTACAGACTGAAAAACCTGGGGTTCTCTGCCACGGGGGAACAGAAATGGGCATCCCTGACTCAGAACTGGGCACCTCCAGCCCCCAGCTGGGTGGGGGCTCTCCTGGGGCTCCAGTTCGGCCTGAGACCTTCAGGAGTGTCCTGACATGGTTTATTTTACCTGCAGCCCTTCATGTTACAGCTCTGGGAGAACATCTGCATGCTCTGGCACTCTGAAAATCCAGGCTGAGCTCAGTGGGTCACACAGCACAGCTCCCTCCGAGGGGGTCAGCCTTAAACCCACACATGCAGCAGACCACAGAATGCTCTGGGGAACTGCCCAGAGTGCTTGCCCTGTGAGAAAAGGAGTCACTTCCCGGACATTATTTACTTATTTCACTCCCTGGACACAATTCACCTATTTAACTTCCAGGATATTCTTTAATCCCAGCAATGCTCGCACTCCCTCCAGCAGTGGCACTGACAGTGAGGTGCCCACCAATGCCCAGGGCAGCTCACAGCCTGTTCCTGGCAGCATTTAAAAGGATAATTTCATGGGAAATGCCCATTACTCGAGTTTCCTCCAAAGCCCCTCACTGCCCCCCCTCCTCTCAAAAGAGCTGTGAGAGCCCCCAGCCCCAGTGGTGCTGCAGGAGGGCAGGCAAGAGGAAGGGACAGCCCAAAAGGAAACCCACAGATGTGGAGTACACTCACCTGTACCTGTCCCTCTGTCTGAGACACTCACCTGTACCTGTCCCTCTGTCTGAGACACTCACCTGTACCTGTCCCCCTGCCCGGGACACTCACCTGTACCTGCCCCCCTGCCAGGGACACTCACCTGTACCTGTGCCTGGGACTCTCACCTGTACCTGCCCCCCTGCCCAGGACTCTCACCTGTACCTGTCCCCCTGCCCGGGACTCTCACCTGTACCTGTCCCCCAGCGCTCGCAGCCCCGGCCGCTGCCAGGGCTCCCAGAGCTGCCGAGGGCAGCTCTCCATCTCTCTGACACTGCTTTATGTCCCCCAGCCATCAGCCGAGCCCACGCTGACTCCAGCACGCAGCAGCTGGATTCTTTCTAGGGATGCAGGAGAAAGGCATTTCAATTCCCTCAGGCTGAAAAGGGAAATGAGTTCAAATCCACAATCCGAGGTTCATCAGCTCATCCAGGAACCGCTGGGGAAAAGTGCAACGTCCCAGATGTGCTCTTGTTTTATGAATCATGATTCTCCAGCAATTAACTCATTTCAAGAAGATAAAGATGCTTCAAAGGCTTTTTATTTTTGGTTTGAGTTAAAAATATATATTCTTGTCAGTAAGACATGCTAACAAATTTTCATTTCAGAGCGTATCTATTTTGTTTTTATGTGCTATTTCAGATCCTGCACAGAGCCAAAAACATAAATGCAAACATGTATTCAGCTCTATGCTAAAGTTTCACTTAAAGTCAAAATAGAGAGTAATAACAGACAATGACAGGGTAGAGCAGTGAAGTGGCAGATTAAAAGATCCAGGAATTCTGCCTGGTGGGCACATTTCTGTTTTCTTGTTGTCTTTACAGCCCTTCCTAAAATTCTCATTACTGGCAAGAAAGTTCTGGTGAGAACAAGCCCATTTCTGACTGTCGTGCTGCGTTTCTGGGAAGACAAAGACGCCAGCTTGGTTTTACTGAGTGTGAAGCACAGGAAATAACGAAGTGGGGGCAGCAGCTGAGGCAGCCCGAAGGCAGAGCCCTCTGTGAGCCCCAGCTGTGCCAGGGGACAGCCACGGGCAGCAGCCACCCTGCAGAACGCCCGGGGAAACGTCCCATCTCTCTGTTCTGCACACAGCATGCACTCACTGGTTTCTAACAATGCAACCCTGCTGCCTTTCCTCTGAGTGAATTTCCTCAGAGCAGGAACAAAATGCAACCCCTCAGGTTCACCTCTGCCCCAATGTAAAATTGTTTCCCATGGAAATTAGTCAAGGTTATAAGGCTTCCTTTCAACTTCAGCTGAAAAAAAGGGTATTTTTCCTTAAACTTACAGCCAGTGGCAATCCCATATTCTGGGAGTCCGTGGGAAGGCCCAAACTCTAACACCTGTGCAGGAAAAAGCTCTCCTCGTGGCACTGGGAACGTGCAAGTAAAGCAGGCAGGATGTGTGAACCAACAAACACCTTCCTTCACCAAAATCCCCATTTCTGTTGGTTTATGTTTACAGCAGGCTTTCGCTGGTTTACCAAAATAAATGCTCTAGCCTTTAACAAAACAAAAAACCTCACACGTCCCTTGATTCCCACACCACGAGCACTGGAATGAAAATCTCTCTCTCAATCTGTGAAATTGCTGTTTGTCAAGACTTCATTAACTCAGGTCGGTCAATTGCTTGTAAAAATGCAAAAGCTCCTTGCAGACTTTCTGCAGGTTCAGCAATTAAAGTTCCAGTGCACCTGGCAGCTCCCAGAGAACAGGTCTGGGTTTATGGCAGCACAGCACGTGCTCTGCCATTGCTTCCCACAAGCCAACCAAAGCACTGGGTCTCGTTTACAGGCCAGTAACTTTCAATACTAAAATCACTTGAGAGAAACACTTTAAACGAAATTAAAGAACCAATCTGCGCTTCCGTGACTGGAATTCCTTTTAACTGCTGTGGGCGCTGCCGAGGAAGCTGTGCTCCTTTCAGGGCGGCACTCAGGCTGCCAGCACCGCCACAACCAAAGCATGGCAGCGGCCGCGCAGCCCCGCAGCCACCGCCTGCAGAGCCTGCACCTCCAAGAGCCCGGACTGCAGGATGGTTCTGCCAGCCCTGAGCACCGCTCAGAGCCGAGGCTGTTCCTGCCCCTCACCCCACAGGGGAGCCCGGGGGCTGCGAGGGGGCACAGCCAGCACAGGTGACCCCGAGGGACACCCCAGCCCTGGGGGCCTCCTGGGCAGCTCGGGGTCCCTGGGAGCCCTGCCCTGCTGGGGATGCTGAGCCTGCCTGCCCCGGGCAACTGGCAATGAATTCCTGGCTTTGTCTCCTCGCACACGTGGATTTTGCTTTACCTGCTGAGCTGCCTTTATCTCAACCCCAAACTCTTCTCACTTTCACCCTCCCCAGTCTCCTCCTCATCCCATGGCAGGGACTGAGGCTCAGGTCAACAAAGAACAGCAACAGCCAGTGTGGATCGACTGATCTCAGATGCCTCAAAGCTCATGGAAGTTTGTTCTCAAGATAAAATATGAGCAGCAATGACATGGTGAGTTAGCTCTGGGTATTATCAGCATTCACTCACTTGAAATGTATTAACAGCTCTTTTATGATTTATGTATTATGAGGATGTCAATCCATGTTATAAATTATGAACCCAATTCTGCTCCCAGTAATACTAATGGCAGACAAATGTCTCTACACTTAATATATTCTTTTCAATGTCATTAACTTATTAGTGAATATCAAGTTCTGCTGCCACTACAAAACACTTCATGTTATTCTACAAAACGATCTACTATCTCAGAGAAGAAAAAAATGCATTCTAGAAGAACAGTCATCTCTCTTCTTAAGAGCCCAAGACAGAACATCTCTCTGATGCCACCACTTTCAACGTTAATTTAACAATCCATATTTTACTCCAGCCCAAATGGCTCAACTAACAAAACAAGGCAGAATATTGCAGGGAATGTCTCAGAAATGACACCACTTCCTGAAAAATGAACTGAAATAAACCAGCAAAAACCAAAACCAAACNCGGAAAAGTGGGAAGTGCCCTCGGGAAGGATCAGCCCCACCTGGGAAAAAAAAAAACCAAAAAAAAAACCCCAACAAAACCCAGAACAAAAACCAAGCGGCCAACCAAACCAAACCAAACCCCCTACTGCTCTCTAAAAACTAATTCTGGATGGGCCCATCTATTTGCCTCAATCAGCACATCCCCTCCTCATTACAAACTTCGCCAAGCACAGCCACAATTTTAGGGAAAAAAAAAAAAAGAAACCAAAACCAAACCAGACCACTGAGAACCATAGATCAAGGGAAATAATCCTGTCACAGTAAGAGAAACCACAAAGCACCCAGGGATTTGATGAGTGTGAGAAATCAATCGTGCATCAAGTCGATTGATGCGGTTTATTTTAAGTCCTTCTTTTCTGATTTATTGCCATCATTGCCGCCAATTTGCATAGATAATAGAACAAGACATCCTCTTAAAGCCTTAATCAGGAATTAAAACGTAATACAGTGCTCCATCTCTCAGCGCTCATCAGCGAGGCGCTCGCACTAATGTTTAATGTCACTTTGTCACAGGGGTGGCACGGGGCTGGGAAGGCTCTTGGAACTGCTCTGTGACATCACCACCAATTTGTGGCTGTAACAGCTACAAATCAAACATCAGTCCAACACATCCTTCAAGCTGGAGCAGGTTGTAAACGTGGCTGTTCCAAGCACAAGGCTGAGCTGTGCTTCTGGGAGCTCCACAATTCCCTTTTCAGCGTGGCAAGTGCAGCTGCAAGGGCCGTGCTGTCCCCACGCATCTCCACACGTCGCCAGTTCTCCCTCAGAATGGAGATGATTTGTTCCTACTCTCTGCTCTGGAGATGAGTGGGTGGTTTGCTGCTCAGCAAAGTGATTTCTCTGACAGGTGCTTGCATCATTCACAAAACCACCACCAACGTGCACAAGTGTTTAAAAACAGCAGGGAAACGACGAAAGCCTCGCCTCAGAGAGCCCGAGAAAAGCGGGTTACAGGAGCAACGGCTGGGACACAAACGTGTGAGCGAGTGCAAGGGCGCAGAGGGGACCCGGAACAACCAGCACCTCGGAGCAGGAGGCTCTGCACAGAAACGTCGGGAAGCTTGTGAGAAAAACCTCAGAAAGCGAAGCTCAAAGTGCACATCTCCTTCAGGAGGCGTGCTGCGAGAACACGAGGAGCCCGGGAAGGCCAAGCAGCAGCAATCACTCCCTGTGCTCCGCGGAGAACAAAAATGGGCAACGAAATAAAACAGCAGGCAGGAGTGGCTGAGGGCTGTGCCTGCAGGACAGTGCCGGACCAGACTGGGCAGGACTGTAAGAAATTCAGGACCATGTACCTGAAAAGGAGTAAATCCTGGTGAGAATATGCATCCTCCCACACGTAGGGGACGGGATCCTCGGGTCACTGCTGCACCCCAGCTCCCACCAGGAATACAAAGGAAACTTTGTGCTTCCCCCTCCCAGAGGAGCATCTTTCCCTCTGCAATTCCTGCTCCCAGGAACTGCTGTCCTTCATTCTCCCCCGTTCCTGCTTGCTGCAGTCGCACTGCTCGGGGACAGCAGCCCCCGAGCCGGCTGTGCGATGCAGCAGCTGCTTCACCTGCGGGGCCGAGGCAAACACCGCCCAAATGGCACAGAAACGCTCCGGGACCGAATGCTGAAGCTCGGAAGCGTTCTCCCCAAAACTTCCCGAGTATCGTAGGCTGCTTTATGGGCTTGTTTTGGCTTTGCCAAAGGTTTGTGGTTTTGGCTGACTCACCCAGTTCCTGGATTTGGGCAGGATTCAGAGGCTCAAACGCGGTGACAGCCCCGAGCACGAGGAGTCTCAGGGAGCCGGGCTCGGCTGCCAGGGGCACCCCGAGCTGGGGACCCACCCCTGCCACCAGGCTCAGCAAGGCCCGGGCAAGGCAGGAGTGCTTTTGTGCTTAACTGACTCCAGCCATGGCTTGTGAGACAATCTTTACTTGCTAAATAAGGAAGGTGTGATGTGGGCTCTGACATTAAGCAGCTTTACAGGTGTTGCTCCCTTTAACTCTGCGAAAATAACGAAGAATTAGGGTTTGCTGAGAAGCTTCTCCCTCAAAAAGAGCCTATATATAGATGAAAGATGAAATATGATACATGTCTCCACGGTAAAAATAACTGCAATATTAAAAATTAAAATTATCCTACAAAGAACTGTCATTATTAGCAGCTCTAACATCAAGTTAAAAATGAAATCCATTCAGCACAGAAAAACATTTCAAAACTCTTTTAAAAAAATGAAAGAGACAAAGATTAGCTACTATAAAATACAGCATCAATTGTGTGAAGAGGAAATTTTCTTTTCAGAAAAAAAAATCCCTTTCTGTTACTGACAGTGTAGCCAAAACTGGAGCTGAAACAGGAGTCTGGCATGGATCTTTACCATCACATCAGCTTCAAGCCAACTCCCAAGGCAAATATCTTTTCAGTAGAGAGATCCAGGATGCAGGTTTTGCTCAGTTTGGTTACTGCTGGAGGTTGATAAAATATAACCCTCAAAATATTCCAGGAAATGCTACGCAGAAGCCAGAGGTCCCCTCCTTCCCTGAGCTGCAGAAGCAGCTGCAGGAGCAGGCCGGGTGTGTGGTTCTGGGTCCCTGCCTCATCCTGCTCCCAGTGCCTCACTACAGGGGATTTCTTCCCCCTCAAGAGAGCTTGACAGGCTCTCTTGAAATGCATTTCACAGAGTGGAATCTAAATTGCACCCTGCTTCAAATAAAATACCTCAGGAGCAACCTACTCTGGGTGTAGAAGGAGAGGAAGAACTAATAAATGAGAATGAAGGTAAAAATTGCAAAATTCCCGTGGAGTGAAGCACTTAGTAAAGATAATTGCACCCACTCACCATAAAATGAGAACTTGAGGAGAACACCGTAAGTCACAAAATATCTGAAGTATTAAAAATGTAAAGCATCTGAGGATGTGTCAGCTGTACCAGTGGGGTTCTCTGCTCCCTTCAGTTTAAGTTAACCTATTTCACAGGTAGAGCTGGGAAATTCCCGTTGTTACAGAACTGGCTTCTTCTCCAGGCTGCTCCTCCTGAGCAGGACTGGGACTTTGGCAGCAGCACAGAACAAGCCTCAGACTGAAAATGGAACCCAGAGACAAAAAGATGCCCAGGACTTCAATTCCTGTAAATTACACAAATTAAGGGATGTGTCTCGAGCTCAGCCTGTGCTGCAGACTGGGGCTCACAAACATCACCTCCCATTGAACCCTGTTATCCCAGAGCGGCCAAAGCTCCTTCAGGAAAGAAAATCATGTTTATGTGCTGCCACAGTAGTTCTGACAGCTTTTCAAGCTCAAAAGCAAAGGCACTTGAGCAGGTTGAAGGTTTGGGCTATTTTAAAAATCTTTTATACACCCAGGAAGGTTTTTTCAGTCTCTTACACACAGGAGGTATTGGTCTGCTTTGTGTGGTCCCTTCTCACAGAAAGTCTAACACTTATTCCTGTCAATGGAAAACAGAATTTAGCTTCTGGACTATCTCCTGCATCTTTTTCTTCCTCAATAATACTGTGATCTTGAGATGCTTTGGGGTTTAGTTTATTATGCCAAGGATATCTAAATTGTATCTCTTCAGTTACAGGCTAGATAAAAATTGCCCAGGACCGTTTCCTTTGCCTCTCTTCATGGTGCTTATGCGTCAGGATGTCTTTATCTTCAGGATACCATAGTTGGTAAAAAATGATTTTCCCTGTGAAACTGTGTTATTGCTTCATTATTGAATTCTGACTTTTGTGTGAAGGCTACTGTGCAACTCCTCCAACAGTCTAATAAAAAAAACCCAGAGGAAAGTATTTCCCCGAGAATAAACAGCTCATATCCATAATAAACCTAAGGATAATATTTATTTCTATTTATACTTATGGCATCAGCACCAGCCCTTCCCTCTCGTTCAGTTCCACAGGCCCAGCAGTGCCCCCAGGGCTCTCAGAGCAGGGACAGGGACCTTTCCCAGCTCAGTCCCACTGTCACAGGTCCCGTGTCTGTCTAACACTCTCCACCTTTCCTACACTGATTTTGGGGAGAAACCCTTAAAGCTCATTGGGACACAGAGCCCAGGGAAGCACGGGCACAGGAGCTGCCTCTGCTGCCAGCACTGCATTCCTGGCAATCCCAGCCAGGCCACTGCCCTCCTCTGGGAATTCCTTCCTGCAAAGCTTCTGAAACCCTGCTGGGAAAGCCTGCCAGAGCACCTCCAAGTGCCAGGGCACTTACGGGACCCCAAAGTAGCTCAGACAAGGATTATTGCACATCCAGGTATGGCTGTGGGTTTGGTTAGGATTTTAAACCAAGAGCATTAGGGAGAATAAACCAGCACAGCATCACCTACCAAACAGTCCAGAGGACTGCCAGTGATTTGGGAAGTTTTTCATATTGCTCACACTACAGTTAGAGAAAAAAACACAATAAATCAGAACCTCCTCATGCTTCCCTGACCTGGCTGAAATCTGCTCAGCTGGGAGGCTTTGACAGGAATGTGGTGGGAGGAAGGAGAGCAGAGCTTCCAGGCAAAAGCATTTTTCGGGGAGTTAATGAAATTTGCAAGTATAATTATTTTTAATCTGGGTGCCAAGTTCTCTCTCCATTCCATGAAATCCTGGTGCTGTGATGCTACAAAAGGAACACATGAACCCTCAACTCATTATGGTGTCATTATATAATTCACAAATACCAGTCTGAAATTAAATCTACTGAAACGGGGTTACCTCAGTCAGAGAGGACTAAGGAGTAGAGTATCCATGGAATTCGGAGCCCGTGGCAGCTCCAAACCTGCCCTCCAGTCAGCCAGGAAGGTGCAAAAATCCAAGTTTGCTTTCCCAGAAAGCTCTTGGCAAGCTGAGCTCAGGAGGAGGCTGCAGGGAGCCGCAGCAGCAGCCATGGGAGCCGGGAGAACACACCCAGAGATGCCAGCACTGCTGTCTCTGGCAGCATCCGCAGAGCAAATCCGAAATGTCTCTGCGTCCAGCGCTTGCTGCTCCTCCAGCACCCACTGCCAGCCCGGGGGCAGCAGATGCTGCTGGAGCCGCTCGGCTGAGAGCAGAGGCCAGGCTGGGGCCGGGCTCACAGCCCCGGGGGCTCCACAAAAAGCCAGCCCAAAGCGCACAAGGCTCGCTCGGCACTCGCCCCAAGGCCGGGTATGACACAGGTGAGGCGAGGGGAGCTGCAGGATGCACACACCCGCAGCTCCCCCGGCACCCCGGGCAGCTCTGCCCCCACCCCCCCGGGCTGCCTTCGGCACGTGCTGCAGCTTCTCTCTTCTGGGGCAACCTTCGGGTGCCTTTAGGAGCCCCAAATCCGCCCAGCCTGGGCCAGCTCTGGAGCCCTGGGAAGCAGCTCCTGCTCTCCAGAGCGCAGCAGGTCTACCTGGGCAGCAGCCCAGGGGAGCCTGCACACAGACACACGCTCCATGGCTGGCAAGAACCTGCCAGAGGGCACTGCAGGCTGGCCAGAAGCATTTATGGAAAAAAACCCACCTGCTGGAACAGCAAATACACAAGTATTTCGATTCTGTTCCAATCTCCTCCTTTTGTTTGCTGGGCACGCCGAGTGTTCATGCTCTATTGCCCACAGGGGATACCCAGCAACTCAACTGCACAACTGCAAGGAATATTTCATTCCAGGTTAGAGATCTCCAAGAAGCTAAAGAAATTCCTATCAATTTCCTTGCTATAAAATTCTGTGAGCACAAACAAAAGGCGAATTTAACGTAAGAACAAAGATATTGGCTGAATGCAAAACTCACAAGGCCCCAGTTCAGCCTCCTGATGTTGTCACTGGGGGCTACTCAGGAAGAAGTCTAAGGACAAGGCAAATGTACAGCGAGCAATCTGAGCCCCATCCCTTCCTGACACAATTCTCAAGACACGTTTCTTCTTCCCCAGTTTCCACAGTAGCATAAAATAACTGGATCTGTATTAAAATCAAAGCGGATCAGCCTAACAAGTTTCCTGTCTCAGATCCCAGTCTCGGTGCTTGTGTCCAGCCAATACCAACGCTGAGTTTGGGTGAGACTTCAGAGAAATGAAGTCTGCTCTGTCAGCCTCCCATTCCATGAGAATCACATGCTCTCTGTTCCCTCCCGACAGTGTGGACATCAACTTCAGAGATTCTGGAATAAAAATACCTCAGCCTTCCTGGGCAGTGGTCCCAAGGCAGCACCCTCAGGTGCATCAGGCTGGCAGCAAGAGCCTGCCCTTCAGCTGCAGTAGCTACAACATCCCCAAAGAGATATTTAGGAATACAGAGGAATTAATTTGAGCAATTTGCAAGAAGAAGCCATCGACAAAAAGCAGCAGTTTCCAAAATCCCTGGCAGCAGATGCCATGTTTGTAAGATTTCCTCACAAACGAGCATCTGTAGTACAAAAAGTAAAAACAACAGAAAGGCTTCTGGGGAAGGAAACTCTTAAATTACATCTTTATATTCCCAAGCTTTTGTCATCATGTCTTGGATTAAAGGTTAGACTTTAACCTACACATCTGGGGCTGGATTTATCCTGCTGGAAGACAAACTAAAAACCAACTGTTCCCCATCCCAAAATCTGAAGCTGACAGGCTCTTTCCATTGTTTTCCATGACAATACTGTGGAAATGAGCTTCAAGAAACACTTTCACTCAAGCTTTTGTTACAGAAGAATGCTAATCGTTCCCATCCTGCATCCCAATTACTCGCTGCTTCTCAACTTCATTAACAACTCAAGAATCAGCACAGAAACACGAGTCCTACAGAAGGAAAAGACAGGCAGCAGAAATAAATACACCAGAGCCCTTGGGCAGGCTGTTCTGTTGTCCCCGGCAGATGGGAGCCCTGGCACACCAGCACCGGCCCCGTGGAGGTGGTACTGACCGGGACCCAGCTCCAAGTGCCACCAGCATCTTGGCACGACCTCAGGCAGCGGGTCCCAGCTCTGGAACAGCAGGAAATCGCAATCAGCTCCGTGCCTGGAGCCTCCTGAGTGCCACAGGCTGGGTTTGGGCACAGGAGACCCCAGGATGCAGGGGAGGGGGGCACAGGGCTCTGGAGCAGACACATCTCTGTGCTGAGAGGGGGAGCTACACCACAAACCTCTAACTGGCGAGCCTGACAGAGGTAAAACTCATCTGCCCTCCGCAGTTCACAGCCCCTGAGCACGCCCTGATTCAGAGCTGGGGCACACTGGCACTGCCCCATCGCTCAGAGCAATCCCAGCTGTGCCACACGGACCATCTCAGGCACCTCATCTTTACACAGCTGGGCCAGTCTGTTTTTAAACCGAGTTATCTGCAGGCGGGATATGGGTATCAAACTCATTAAACAGCATTTCATACACAGAAAGGCAAACGATGGATGTGGTTCCGAACAAGTCGATACAATGAGTACACACACGTGTGACAGCAGAACAGAGAACACACAGCAGAGTGTTCATCTAAGGGCAGATTTTAAATCTGACCTTCACAATATGCAACAGAGGTAGTGCACACACACAACGTGGCTTTACAGAGAGAATATTTATCCATCAAGTTCAACTGAGTTTCTATAAATAATGCAGAAACCAAACACTAACTGGCCTGCTGCAGAAAAATTTTGCATTTCACAACTCACTGCTCTTCCTGTATGTTATCTGGGGGTTTTTCCTGACTAATCCAAGAATGCAGACATCTGTCCGAGGAGCCAGTACACAGCTCCCAGAAAAAGCACCAGCTCTTTCTTTTTTAGCCTCCTTTCCTGTGAAGAAGAGATTAGACACTTCCGCTGTCCAGCAATCCATCCCTCTAGTACTTCATTTCTCCCAAGAAGCTTTTTTGCAAATTTCAACCATGTCTTAAGAGGGGAACATGCCTCAAAAGCATGGCCTGTCCCAAATCAAAAGCCAGGCAAAGAGATACCCAGAACAGTGGTGGAACAGCAGTTGTAAAGCACTCCTTACCCATCTCCAGGGGAGACATCCAGCAGCTGTTGTATTTATACTGTCATAAACGGCTCTTATTCATTAAGAGATGAGACTGAGAAGATTTTGCTGCCAGGCCAGAGACAGAAGTGAATTCCTGTGCAGGGCTGAGGTGCCACTCCTGCCTGGGCAGCCCTCTGTCCCCAGCAGCCAGAGCTGCCTGCCTCAGCCTCCAGCAGCAGCTCAGGAGATCTGAGCTCCTGCCCAGGCAGCCTGGAGGGGACCCGGAGCCACCCCTGCCCGAGGTCACACCGGGCACTGCTGCTGGCACTGGCCCTCTGCTCTTCTTGGGCTCCAGCAATGCACCCACACTTGCTGGGCACCACAGGCCAAATTCCTGAAAGCTGGCTGGAAGCGTTTTCCTTCAGGAGGTGATCCCCAGCCAGGCAACCGCCTGCACTTTAAAACCCACCCACGTTTTGGAGTGCTCCTGCCCCAAGAAGCAGGTGACTCCTCCTGTCCCCTGAAGAGGATGGGCAGCACAGACGGGCAGCACTGAGCTGCTGTGATGCCCGTGCAGAAGGGACTTCAGCAGCCCCTGCCCCGGTGGTTCCACGGAGAGCAGCTGAGATGGCAGCCCTGAGCTTGCCTCGGGTGCCTCACATGGTTACCCAGCTCATGAGCCACCCAGGCTGCCCCAGCCTTTGAGAAATGACTTCTGTTCCATTTGCCTGCCTTCCAGGGGCAATCCTCTGCGCTCTTGCTTTCTCTGTCACTTACTGCACAAGTTATTGTACAGGGCCTTCAATAAAGATCTCCCAGTGGATTCTTTATGGAGAGATAAAATGAAATCTTTCTGCTTGCTGAGTTTGGTTTCTTGTTGGATCTCACTGGATAATCTGAGGTACCATTTTTGGAAGAGGTTCTCTCTGACTTGGGCCAATAACATCTTCTAGATATGAAGACAAATGTTATCTTTAAGAAGAAATTCACCCAAAATCTCTAGTACAGGCTTCTGAAAAAGCTGGCATTTAGGAAAGATCAGTGGGAAAGGCATTAGGAAGCTGAATGAAGTTATTTCACTGATTCCTTTCAGCAACTTGAGCAGACTGACTCCCAAACTTCAACTGGGAGGAATTCATATCAAAGCACTGCTGCTCTTTAAGCCTGCCTTCCACAGAGAGAAGGAATCACAGAGAACAGTCCTGGAGGGAGCCCAGGGTAAAGTTTATGTTTACAAACAAGATCCTGCCTCGGGGTTTTGTTACTTAAGAGCCACTACGAAGTGTGAGTTTTGGACAGCATTCAGAAACCTTGAAATCGTAAGAAAAATTATAAGTGCTAAACCAGACCCAACCGTTCCAGTAATTTAAACTGAATTTTTGCTTAGCAGAGGTCATAAGCATCCAAACAAATCACTGTCAACAGGGCTTTATTTGCAGGACCAGAATAAGGGAAAAGCTTTTCTCCTGAGCATGGCCCTGACAAGCTCCTGGTTGGTGCCCTGTGAGGCACTTTCAGCTCAGGGGCCTGACCTCCCTTCCCATCACTCTAAGGTGAGCCTTGCTTAAAACCTGATCTTCTAGAGGTTCTTCAGAAAGGTAAATGTCATCTTTAAAAACAGCTGAACAAGAATCCACTGCCATTCTGAATGAAGGTCTTCCCAAACTGATGATAAAAACATTCCTCATTTCTTGCCCAGATTGCTCTAGACGCTGACATGAATTTCACTCCCTCCCAACGCTGCCTGTTCACTCTATTTCCCTTGTTCCACACTGAGAATCCACTTGCTTTCCCAAAACGTCTCTGGACTGAGAGGAGTGATGAGATGCAGCCCTTCCTCCCCTACCCCAGACTCAAAGAAGGCACACGTGGGGTCCCTGTAACACCCCCACACAACGCTGCCCCAGCAGGGAGCTGTTCCTCAGCACCCCGGGGTGGCTGAGTGGACAGATGGCATCTCACACAGCACATTATTAGCAGGGTTTAATGACCAGCACAAGGAATTACATGCCAGCAGCTTGTTTCAGCCAGGCTAAACAGCAGCAAACCAAGCAAATCATTCTGCTGCTCATGTAAGGGGCAACGCTATTTACAACCATTTGTAAGACTTCACCCTAGGCAAAGGAGAATTAAACTTCCCGAGTAAAACACGGGCAGGCTGGATGGAGGGGAGGCAGAAAGCAGAGCCCACGTGCTCTGGAGGAAGCAGAGCTGGTTTGGGGGCCTGAAGTGGCTCCCTGGAAACAGAGACAGGACAGGAGGGAGGGAATAAAGGTGGATATTGATTGGAAAGGGAATAAAGGTGGATATTGATTGGAAAGGCTCCAAAGGCCCAGCCTGGGGAGACAGAGGCTGCTCTCACCATGGAGCCCAGGATGGACCCCGAGTCACGAGTTCTTCACCCCTTTAGAGCTTTGGGCCATTTGCATCTCAGTGCAAGAGGAAACAGGCTGTGACACAGAAACGGGTGAGAGACCGTGAGAAATGAGCACCGAGAAATGAGTACCGGGTGTTGTCAGGGAAGGACATTGCCATCCCTGCTGCCCTTCTCCTTCCTGCAGTGCTCAAGCACGGAATGGTCTGTGAAAGGTTACTCATGA
This sequence comes from Picathartes gymnocephalus, assembly GCA_013390045.1. Classification (NCBI taxonomy): domain Eukaryota; kingdom Metazoa; phylum Chordata; class Aves; order Passeriformes; family Picathartidae; genus Picathartes; species Picathartes gymnocephalus. The sequence continues at coordinate 72,090 of WEKY01039775.1, read as the reverse complement.
AAAGGCTCCGTGCCACACATCAGATGCCTCAAGCTGGTGGGGGATTTACTGTCATTGTGCTAATTATCTCCTACCCATTACTGCAGACTCGTGTTCAAAGCCCTAAACAAAAAGCAGGACTCACATTTAGCCCAACTGCAATAGATTAATTCAAAAAAATGAATAGAAACGGCCATAAAAACACAGCAACAAATTTACCCTTCTTTCAGTGTCTCCATCTGTCCATCACTTGATTGTGCACCACAGAAAAGTCCCGGGGAACAGGACCTCATCCAGTGCCAGCTGGGGGTCACCAGATCAGTATTTCCAGGGCATAAACAGGGCAATATTTGACCCCTGAGCTTCAAGCAGCCCTTTGGGAGATCCCCAGCAGCTCCAGGCCAGCCCAGTGGGACCCCAGGGCTGGGCAGGGCAGGCAGAGGGGTCCCACAGCCCTGCTGGCCCCAGCCTGGGGACAGGGGGACAGGGGCTGAGGCAGGGGGCTCTGAAACCACCAGCTCGGCAGGGCAGGGCAGGGCCTCCCAAAAGCACAGGCACCATCCCAGCTCTGCAGAGCTGCAGGTGGCTCTGCTCACTGCTCACTGAGGTTGCCTTGCCTTGCTCGGGGCTACCGAGAGAGCGTGTGCCATCAGCTCGAGGACAGATCGGGAATGCAAACCTCGCATATTCTTCTCTTCCCTTTCAAAATCAGATGATCAGCTGTGGCTTCAGTCCTGCCAAATTCTGTCAAATATAGCACAAAATTATACAGAACCATAGTAACTGCACTCCCACTATTGTTCTGATTTAAAGAGGAGTTTGATTACATTAGGTAAATATTTGTCCTTATGTAATAGCTCCCTCCAACATGCTAAAAATTTTCTGTCTCCTAGAATTTAACTGAAGAGGGTGCTTTTATGTGCCACTGCTCTGCCCCAAAATCAAGCATACTCTATTATACCGTGAGTATTAAACTGTGAGTAATGTTATTACAGGCAATAATAGTTATCCAGACAATTATGCAGTTGCAACTGCAGTTTTCCCATTCAATCTAGAAGCTTTAAGCAAATTCAGTCAGTAAGAATTGCAACACCATCTCTGATGAGCTAAATAGCAGTTATTTATTTACAGATTGTTAAATTCTTATGGCCCCGGGACTTCCAGGAAGAAAGCAACAAAGAGCTGACTCCCCGTATCTAAATACTGGCTCGTTCCTCATGTTGATATAATTATGAAGTTTCAGTCATTGCAAAGCTGTTCACACTGCTCTACATGCATTGCAAAATCTATGCTAACTGCAGTTTTTTCCATTATAAAACTCACTAGTGAAGTCACTGTTCTATTTCCAGCCCAGCTCTGGCACTGTGCAGATGCTTGCTGCTTAGTAAATAGAAATTTATTTTTTTTTTTTAGGGAAAGAAAGAACATACTGAATAAAAAAGCTAGAGGCTTTTGGTACCCTTTCTTTCAAGTCATTTCAAATGAGGTAATGAAATAAATGAATAATAAAGAGCAAACAGAAGCTTGTGTGATGACTCAACACACCAGGAGTCATGAGCAAAATGCTGAATTCTTGACTACACATTCCCATACAACACACAGGAGTGCACACACTGAGAAACTTTCACCTTTTAAAATAGGTGTTATCAACAGCCTAGGCAGCATTAATCAATGTTCTTGTCACTTTGGTAACTACATTCCTCCTACCACACACATGCAAAGGAGGGAGTTTAAGATCCTAACTTTGGGCTTGGAAAAGAAAGAACAAAACGAGCAGCTCCTCTACCCCAAGTCCCTCCTGCCCAGCCCCTGCTGGGGTCTTGACTCCCTGGGGCAGCCTCCGAGGCGAAAAACATTTCAGCCCCATGCAAACACAGCAGCTCCATTTCCTTAGAATATCTGCTCAAATAAATGATTTCATTTGCTTTGCTGCGTTCATTTGTATGTTCTGTGCATCCTGGAGGTGAGCTGATTCTCACAAACATTTGTCCAAACAACAGAATTAAAACGAGCTTGTTGACAATTTTCTTCTGAAACAATGAATATTTCTGTCTGAAACACGGTTATGAAAGGAGTCCAGATCAAACAATCCCGAACTTGGCAGCACTTCTGTGTCACCAAGAGCAGAGTTCAAAGGACTCACGGAGGAGTCTCCAGAGAAATAAAGGCATACAGCTTTCCAAACCCTGCTCACTCACGTGGGAGATGCACGGAGAGACTGCAGGAGAAGCATTTTACGAGGTACATCTGGAAGGTAAGAGTGGACCACTGCAGGGACAAAAATACTTTTGAAAATGGAGCACGCTTGTTCTACCCCTTTCTGCTGCCAAGAGGAATCAGCAGCAGAGCACTGGAGACAGCAGGGACAGGTGCTTTCTCCAAAAGGAGAATTCATTCTTTTGGCCACCTACACAGCACGTTTGGCCAACGGGTCCAAATCCAAGAGTGGGATCCTTCCATCAGCAGCATTCAGTCACTGGCAAGCTCTGCTGGAAGCTCTGCAGTTGCCTTTCACATGATCAGATGAAAATCTGCTTTCTGAGCTTCTGTTTGCCGTTCCTTTTTTTCTTCTAAACCATGTATTATTTAAAATTATCTGGAAGAGTTACAAATTACTCTAACCAATTCCTTCAGCAATCAAGAGTATATGACTGTAAGGAGATTATACATATATTTTCTTACAGCTGAGCAGTTCAAGCCCAACATTTAAATGTTGGTATAAAAATAAGCAAAACCAAATTGTATGACAGAGCTTGCTTTGTCAAAACACAAATGTCTCATAAAATGTGCTGTCTGGCATCATAAGCAGTAGGTGATACTTTCCAGACAAACTTTTTCAAGGAAAAATACCAATTAAAATTAACAAAAGATTTGATGTTTTGCCTTTTGATTTCAAATGGCAACAATTCTGAGGTTTATTACATTTGTTTAAAGATCAGCCCCAAAATAAAAAAAATTAGCTATGCAAAATACTTTGTCCAACCCTTCATAACTTCTTAAAGTTACTGTTCCTTAGTTGAAAACTGCCCAAAAAAGTCTTGTATTGATGCAGTTCCCCTATCTGCCATTTCTGTCTCCAATATTTCTCAACAGTCCCCAATCCAAAGCTCACCATTTGTCTGGCTCTAACCCAAAGGGCCTTCACCCATGGAACTTATCAAAAGGTTTTTTTGGTTTTTGAGTCTTCCCAGCAGCTGTGATCTTTTGGCAGCTCATGTGAGGAGAAGGGAAATTGAATTTCCTGGAAAAGAAACCACTCTCAACCATTTGAACAGCAGCCTCCCCAGCCCCAGAGCAGCTCTGCTGCCTGGCAGGAGGACCAAGGCCAGGTGCCGAGGGAAAACGACCTCAAGGTGCTGCAGGGATGGGCTGGGAGCGAGGAGAGGCCAAGGGAAACCTGCCAGGCTGCTCTGAAGGCAAGAAATGCCTTTCAGCAGGGGTCAGGCAGAAACGCAGAGCTCTGGGAAATGGGTACCAGCTGTCCCTGCTGGGATGGAGACCCCGTCCCCAAGAGGAGCTGCCAGCAGGGATCTGCTGAGGGAGGACAGAAAAGCAGCTCCTCAGAGGGATCATTTCCATTCCCCCAAGAGGGATCATTCCTCTGTGATTCTGTGATTGCCCCTCTCCCCAGAGGGAAGATTCCACCCCTCCCCAGAGGGATGATCATTCCCCCCCTCCCCAGAGGGATGATCATTCCCCCCCTCCCCAGAGGGATGATCATTCCCCCCCTCCCCAGAGGGATGATCATTTCCCCTCTTGGGCAGCAGGGATGACGGGTTTGGGGCCACCGAGGCTGCTGTGACACAGCAGGGCACTCCAGGAACCTGATCTGCAGCAGCTCCTGCTCATTTCTGCACTCCTGTGTCCCTGCCTCCCTCTAATTACAGCTCACAGCTATCACAGCTCAGCTCTTGAGGGGCAGCTTTGGCGATTTCAGAGAAATGAAAGCAAATGAGAACAAAATCTGGACATTCACTCCAAGTAAAGCAAAAAGTATTAGGCTGCAATTGTATCAAATTATGATCGGTTTTATCCCTCTAGGGATAACACAAATAAACAAAAGACCTGTGAGTACAAATTTTTCAGCTCAAGCAGACTATAAAGTATTTCGTTTCTTTGAAAGTGTGGAGGGTTTGATCTGCTCTTGCTTTGTCAAAGCAAGATGCAAAGCCCTGGATCTGTTCAGTTCCATTGTGGTCACCCACAATAACACATTTTTGTCAACAGAGCAGACAGGAGGTGGCACACTCTTGTTCTGCAGCAGCCTCAAAAGGCTCCTAAGTTACACATGGCCCTGAAAGGAAGAAGATAAAAAAAGGAAAAGGGAAAAATAGAGCTTAAGCTGAGATACAGCCGAGCTTCCTAAAAACCCTTACTATAATCTATTTCCATGGTTCCTGCAGAGGCTCTTTGGGTGGACAACTGTTTTATTTACACAGTGCTTTACACTTCAAATTCCAGCAATCCACCTGAGAAACTAAAAACAATGATGCAGATAAAACCAGAAGAGATGAGAAGTCCTCAGCCAGGCAATTCCAAATGGAAAGCAGGCTCGGCACAGATTTTGGGGTGTATGAGGCACAAAGGAGCAGCTGCTGTGGACACTGCACTCCAAAGTGGCTGTTACTCAATATCTCCCTGCACTCAGCCATAGCCAGACCCACCCATGACGTGAGCAGTGGCAAAACCCGGCAGGGATGGCATCTGACCTCAACAACAGCCATCCTGCAAGTAAATACAAATATTCTCCTCTTGACAGAGACAAACTTCACAAGCAAGAAGCAGCCCAGCCCCACAGCAATTTCTCATCTCTCAGATGTACTTCAGCGACCCCCAGACACCCCAAAGCAAGGCAGAGCTTGCCCAGAGCTGCCCCAAGAGCTCTGTGACTGCAGGCCACCCCAGAGCCCCCCAGCCCATCTCCCCATGCCTCAGCAGCACTCTGTGCCCTCCCGTCTTGGCTAACAGACCACAAAGCAATTTACCAAAGAGAAAAAATATTAATTTCTCTCAAAATAGATTAAATAAAGAGCAAGTGAAACCCATTGTCCTGCAGAGCAGGGAAGAGCTGCGTGCTCTGGATTCTTCTGCACCTTTGCCCTGCCTTTCAGCTGCCGGGTTGTTTTAAATAACCTCAGCGGGTTCTGTTTTATTATGTTTAAGGGAAGTATTTTCCTTTCCGTTCAGATTCTTTCCCATTGAAGGCTATCATCAGTCATATTGATTTTTCATGGGGTAACTAGACTGAGGAAAGGAATAATGTGTTATTCCTTCCATGCAATTTTCCCACATGGCTGCTTAGCCCAGGGCACGATGAGGGAGAGGCTGTGCTGCACTTGTTGCTGCTGGTTAGAAATGCCTGCTGCAATCCCACACAGCATCCCCGGCGTCTGCAGGAAATGCAGGAAGTGCAGGTGGCTGCAGAGCTCCAGCACTGCACTAGAGGAGACCTCAGCAGGAAAGAAAAGCTGAGCAGACAGAGCTTGAACCCAAGGTGAGCCGTGAGCACCACTCCTCCCGCACAACCTGCTCGTGCCCCAGGCACTGCTGCTTGGGTAGGTGCCATCTGCGAGAATCTGAGATTCTCTCCCAGTAAAATTCCACACAGAAACCCAGTATGAGAAATCCCTTGATCTGGAGCACGAAATTGTCTCAAAGGCACGAGACACTGCAGGCTGTGAGTGGAAGAAAGGAGGAATCACTGCCCAGCTCAGCACGACTCCAGCTGTCTGGAAAACGGGCAATAAATGACACCGAGTGGCCGTGGCTTGCAGAGTGAGCAGTGAGGAACAGCACGTTTCAGCACGGGCAGGACACGGGACTGGGGCTGCAGGCACTGAAGGGGGCAGGAGGGAAGGGCTGAGCCTGGCCAGGCCAGGAGCACAGCGAGGAGAAACCAAAGCCGCGCTGGCTCCTCACTGCCCTGCCGGGGGAGAGCAGCACAAAGAAGGGAACACACGGCCCGCAGTGCAAGGGAAGCTCTTCACACAACTCGTTTTCATCGCCTGAAGCTGCCACCATACCCTCGTTCCAAAGCAGGGATGGGTCAGCTCTGTGTGGGGCTGACAGAAGGCAGAAACCTTTCCGTGCAGCTGCCTGTGCAGTTTGCCCTTTTACTAAAGCTGGGAGGATATTTACAGAATAAAGTTTCACTGCAAGCCCTGTCACACACGGTATTGCTCAGGAAAGCGTCAGAAGTGCAGCAGCAAAACTGAAATGAGTTAAAATCATCCTTTGAACCGTTTGATGCCTGGCGAAACGGGGCACGACCGGCAGTGATACCCTCTGGAACCACGACAAGGAGAATTTGAATCCACCTCTTTGGAGCTTATCTTCTATTCGGAGTATTTTGGGAAGCGTTGGTCCATCTGACTGAGACACAGCCGACTCAGGCACCGAGGGAATCTGCAGCTCACCAGCCAAATGGGGCTTTGCTCAGCAGCAGTTTGCACCAGCAGCAGCCGGGTCTGCCACTCACACCCCCAGCCCTGCTCCAGCACCTTCCCAAGGAGCCTCCCGCCCTCCCTCTGCCCACAGAGCTCTTTCCACTGCACTGGAATGCTGGAATTGATTTTTCAGGCACAAAGGAAGGTGAAGAAGAAGAAGGGATAGTTCTACTGTTTTAAAGACTTCTACATGTCTTGAACGTGTTTTCATTTCTCACGTATTACCAGAGACAGGAAATTCTATCCATCTCCCAACCAAAAGAGGTGGAAGCCCCCTCCTCTATTTTGTTATTTTCTTGGTTTTATTTTGCTATCTGTTATGCAGAGTTAAAAAAGGAAAATAATTTAAAATTTACTCTTCAGAACCAAGTTTTTATCTTTTTTCCCCACAGATCCAGTGGAGAAAAGAGAAGAGAGGGAAGATGAACAAAAAAAAAAAAAAGGAGGGGGTGGGGGAAGGCTTCCTGTCACATAAATAATGAAAAGAATGCTCAAAGAGTGAGAATTTCACATGCAGCTTTTGAAGTTATTTTTTACTTCTTTCTATTTCGTTGCATGCTCTACCTGCTGGTTTTTTTCCCTTGGTAGCTTGACAAGTTCTTTTTAAAAAAAGATTTTTAAAAGGCAATTCAAGAAGTTTTCACTGATCTCGTCCAAATAAAAGGAAGATTCTCTTCATTGAGTATGCAAACTGCAATCCTTTGAACAAAAGGCACTTGCCCACACCATGCCAAATCTCTTCTTGGCTGAGAGCTCACACAATGCAGGCTCCCTCCACAAAAACACCAGTGCAGTAGGGAGGAAAAACTGAATTTAAACCCATCTCCTGCTTTGGCCAGGACACCACACAGAAATCCTCCTCGTGCCGTTGATGAGGAGTGGGAGGTTTCCCGGCTCCCTTCCCTGGGGATGTGGGCACTGAGGTGACAGAGCGGTGCCCGGCTGTGACGGGAGCGGGCAGCTCTGCCAGCCAGGGAGGAGAACAAAGCTCCCAGTGCTCGAGCTCATTTCCTCAGAGCTTGCTGAGTTATCCTCAAAACGGCTACACAACAACAGCAAATCTCCGGAAAACCATTCAAGTGTAATCTCTGTGGACATTTCCAGCATCAGCCAGCCAAAGGCAAGGCTCACCTTTCTCCTCAGCTCACCTTTCTCTTGCACTGCTCTCCTGTTCCAACCTCCCTGCAAACTGCTCTGCCCAGCCCCACACAAACCCCACACCTGCACAGGGACACCAAAACCCCCCTGAACACAAACCCCACACCTGCACAGGGACACCAAAACCCCCCTGAACACAAACCCCACACCTGCACAGGGACACCAAACCCCTGCACACAAACCCCACACCTGCACAGGGACACCAAAACCCTGAACACAAACCCCACACCTGCACAGGGACACCAAAACCCCCTGCACACAAACCCCACACCTGCACAGGGACACCAAACCCCTGCACACAAACCCCACACCTGCACAGGGACACCAAAACCCTGAACACAAACCCCACACCTGCACAGGGACACCAAAACCCCCTGCACACAAACCCCACACCTGCACAGGGACACCAAACCCCTGCACACAAACCCCACACCTGCACAGGGACACCAAAACCCTGAACACAAACCCCACACCTGCACAGGGACACCAAAACCCCCTGCACACAAACCCCACACCTGCACAGGGACACCAAACCCCTGCACACAAACCCCACACCTGCACAGGGACACCAAAACCCTGAACACAAACCCCACACCTGCACAGGGACACCAAAACCCCCTGCACACAAACCCCACACCTGCACAGGGACACCAAACCCCTGCACACAAACCCCACACCTGCACAGGGACACCAAAACCCTGAACACAAACCCCACACCTGCACAGGGACACCAAAACCCCCTGCACACAAACCCCACACCTGCACAGGGACACCAAACCCCTGCACACAAACCCCACACCTGCACAGGGACACCAAAACCCTGAACACAAACCCCACACCTGCACAGGGACACCAAAACCCCCTGCACACAAACCCCACACCTGCACAGGGACACCAAAACCCCCTGCACACAAACCCCACACCTGCACCTGCTGCACAGGGACACCAAAGCCCCCTTGCTGTCCCCTGCCCCCACCCTGTGGGTACCAACCCTGCCCGGTGTGAGCAAGGTGCCAGGCTCATCCTCCTGCTGCTGCCAGGTCTGGGGAGGATGTGGGCAGCACAAACTGAAGAAAGCCAGTCTGTCAGGGAGCAAAGGGGTGAGACTTTCAGGAAAGGGCTCAGTGGAAATACTCCAAGCTTCCTACGGCTTGCAAAAGCTGGGAGAAGTCACACTGCAAAGCTCTGCTGCTCCCGGCTCCTTCCTGTTGGTTTTGTCCTGGCTCTGTCTCCTGGGAAGAACTTGGAGAGCCAGATACCCTGACCTCCAAATCCCTTGTTAGTCTCTGTCTTAAATAAATCCAAATTAATCAGCCACAGTAGCCCCGGGGGTGCTGAGAGGACCTTCAGCAGCCCATAGGCCCTCAGCAGGAACTGAACCCCGCACCAGGAAAAAAGGGCTTGGAATCAGCACTTCTCCCACCCAAATACATCTGTGAGGTGAACACACAGTAGTACATAACACTGCTTTCCTTTGCCCTCCTCAATCAAAAAGAACACAAACCCAAAGGTCCACAAGCCTAAACGTGGACTCTGTGTATGAGCAGTCTGCCTAAAGAACAGGGAAATTCAGCGTTTGAAAACCGTATCTTTTCTAAGCCAAATGGGTTCCTTGAAGTCACTAAGAGCTCTGCAGAAAACTGCCCTGTGAAGATGAAGGGGATGACACGTTACAAATACAGTTCTGGGCTAATTTCTGAGTCCTGCATGTGGCCAGGCCGTGGGCAGTTCTCCTCATGCTCACACACAATTCCTGCAAGGCTTGCTGTATGCACATGGCATTAACTGCGGAGCCCTTAGGAAAATGCAGGCGAAGAACACAACAGGATGTGGCACCTTCTTGAAAACTCCTCCTAGCAAAAAAAAAAAATCAGAAGTAAAACGTAGGGAAGTAAAGCAGGCATGTGGGAAACCCAACTCCTCAGCTTCCCCTGCTGGTGAGGCAGCATTCCCACAGCAGCTCTGCCACTTCCTAGCGAGAAAGTCTCTTTCTTCCTCATCCAGCACCAACACAGGAACAGGTAGGTAGCTCGGCAGAGAGCCTCCCTGAACCAGCACTTTCAGGGGTGGTTTCAGGCCCAGAGCAGAGGTACAGCTCTGGTTCTGGTGTGGTCCACGCCTCCAACTCTCCAGGTTTCTGACAGGAAGCTGCTGTTCCCAGCTGAGCCTCCCTCGAGCACTCCAGCCTCGTGCTTTTCCAGACACTGCAGAAATCCCCAGTAACATTTTCTGGCAGCAGCCACAACTGTGAGTGCAGCATCTTTCTCCAGTCCCTGCTTTACACCACAGCATCACTGGGAACACCTTCCACGCTTTTGGGACGTGTCAGAACAAGCCTGGGTTTTGTTCTTTACTCACCAGATGCAGCAGCACCAAAGTCATGTTCCACACACTCACACTGCACCTCCTCAGCCCGGGAGGCCACATGACCTAAACCACTGAGATTGGAACAATTTATTCCATTACCAGTTACTGACACCTGATCAGTACATTTTAAGTAAGCCCTACAAGTAATAAGCAGTATTATAACAGAGCCTCTGGCATCACCATCCTTCCTTCTTCCCTCCCTATGCTGGATCACTGTCAGCTCTGAGCTCAGTTTATCTTCTGGGTGTGTGCAAGGCTGCACAGGGAGGGACCAGCACACGTTTGGAAGGTAACAGTAAATGCAGTTTCAGCTTGTAGGCCTGCATCTGCTGCCTTCCCTTCTTTCTACGAGAACAGTGAGCACCCTTCAGAAGCACATTTTAGTTTCAGCTCTTCCCACTGCCAGATCTCCCGTGTCTCATGTGAACCCTCAGAGGGCAGAAGATCAGGTCCTACCACAAAAGCTCAGCCCCATCTGCACTGTGACAGAAGTTGCTGCTGAGGACATTTGTCCACCAACCAATTTCTTGGGAAGCACAGCAGAAGAGGAAGCAAAAGCAGGGACCAGCAGGCTGCTCTGCAGGCAGATGTTTATTCAAGGCTGCCTCTGCCTGCATAAACCAGGCACAAAAGGAAAGCTTTTATTTGGTTAATGCACTAAAAGTGAATGCTTTCATTATTTGTGATTTTACGATGTTAATCCTGCAAGAATAGCTGGACTGGAGCTATTTATCATCTGGCACTCTAGACTTTGTTTCCATAGAAGGAAATGAAAAGGGCCAGGAAGGTTCAGCCAATTTGTCTTTTAATACTCTTTATTGGTTCATTAATGATTAATTCTCTCTAACACTCTGCCCTAGATCCTAAATTCACAATGGCTCAATTTAGATGAAAGATTTCAAATCCCCATCTCTCCTCCCTCTTCTCTTCTGTCTCCTGAGCCTATGCAAGAAAACAAACCCCAACCCATGGCACTGCTCAGCACACTGCTGTCAGAGGAAATCATCCCCGACAGAAAACCCTCTCTGGGAGATTAACTGGTGCAAAAAATGAAACAAGCAAAGAACACAACCAAACCAGTCCTGGGGAGCCACAAACAGTAAAGGACCCACTCAATAATGGTAATATCTGCCACCACTTTGCCACCAAGACTACAACTTATTTATGCCTAGCACTGCACTACTGCAGTACTGCAGCATTCAGCTGTGCTGAGTTACTGAATTCTTCCTTTGGAACATGGACTTATTTCTTCAGCAAATTATTAAGAACAGAAGATGCTACTGTTCCACACACACAAATCAAAGAAAGCTCTTAGGAACATCATCTAACCAGAACATTGATTAAAGACAGCTGCAGCCCTGGCCACAGAGGTCTTTACAAGTTCCATGAGAATTTAAGAACAATGCATTTGTCACTGTGCTGTCCTAGATGCTGAACGTGCATTAGGAGTACTCTCCTAATTCCTCCAGGATTTCAGTTCATCCCTTCTGTGTTTCCTGGAGCTGTGAAAGAATCAGATGAAGCAGAGGTGTCTCAGATCCTGTTCCTGCCACAACTCGGCACCTCACTCCTGTTTAGATAAGGAAGCAGTGAAATACCCACCTCGACAGTGTGCTCTGAGATCTCTGCAGGAATTATTGCCATTTCTGTCCAGTATTTTTACTAATCTGATTACATGCTGTTCTAGCTGTTGCAGTTCAAACACACATTCAACTCAAAGTACACTTGACAAGACTCTAGCTCTCCCATTCATCTCAAATCAAGAAAAGCAAACACGTGCATTTCCACACAAAGCAATTAACCCAGGTGATGCATTTATCTGAATCACAGCAGCTTTCTTTCTAATTTAAAAGGAAGGAAAAAAACACAAACCCACAACAAAAAAAAAAAACAACTAAAAAAACCCACTACCAAGTACTTCCATTCCCTAGACAGAGCAGTATTTTTGGCCTAAGGACACTGACAGCACCGTTCTGCAGTTACTCAGAAAGCTGAAAGCTCCTGTACCACAGCCAGGACTGCTGCTCTGAACTCAACGTTCATCAGGAGATCTTTGAAAGGATCTTTAACTTTTACACTTTTTAACACTGGAGAAGCTGCTTGGTCTCCGGCCAGGTGTCTGAACGGCAGGAATTGGAACATTACCTGGCCAGTATTGCTAAAAATACCTTTGCCACAACGACATGCTGAGCATTCTGCACTCAGCCCTTTCCCACTGCCGGTAACTGTGAGCAAATCTGTGCAAGAACAAAAGAACACTGCCCAAATCTTTTTGTGTCTCTGTCATCACACAGACAATCAACACTGCTGGAAATGCCTCTAGAGCTTAATAGCCCCCAATAATTCATCAGTAATTCTGCTTTTGCACTCCCTTGCTCCTACCATGTTGCGATTCTCATCACTATCACAGTGGAAAGACTGGCAACTATCACCAAAATCACTGGGTTTAAGCAACCCAGGTTTCTTCAGTACAGCATTATGTCATTCTTCCTGTATAAAAAGGATTTCCAAGATCACCCATTTCTGCGTTACTGAGCATTCCAAGGCCACGAAAGTCCAGCTTCACTTGAGCCTTTCCACCTAACAGTTCACAGCCTGCCTTGGCGATCCCAGGCTATGAAAACCCTCCAGGAGAGATCCCTTGGGGCCATCGGAGTGTCAGGTTCAGTGCTGGGTGCTGATCACTGGGAACAGCAAAGCGCCCCAGGGACCTCCCAGCCCCTGGGATGTGCTGCACACACAGCACAGAACACCTCCAAACAAACACCCCGCAGCTGCCCAGCAAACCACCAGCGCCTGGGGAGAGGCAGCTGCAGGAGCTGCCCAAGCTGCCAGCTCTGCTGTGCCCCAGGAGAGCAATGCCAGCAGCAGCTCCTGACTGCGGGCAACGCTTCCAAATCACTCCCAAGTGGCTCGAGTGCCACAAGTGCATTTCTGCCTGCTCTGCTCCTGGTGCCACACACACAAGCCCCAGAGGCTGCAGATCCATGTGAGGGTGGGGGAAAAAAAAAAAGAGAAAAAAAAGGGGGGGGGAAGGAGGGGGGAAAAAAAGGAAAGCAAAAGGAAAAAAAAAAGAAAGAAGTCTGCCCTCTTATGTTATTTTAAGCAAGTGCACAGTCCAATTGCCTTCAGAGGACCTGCTCCCCTGCCAAGCTGGACACGTGTTTAAACACTTCCCTGAAATAACGCCAGATCGTACCTCACCAAAGGCTCTGCTGCCCCCTCAGCCCCATTGTCCTCCCGAGCGCTTGGAGCCTGCTCTGGAAGGAGCACTTCTCCGGCACCGCGGGAGCAATGGTGCCCACCGGGATTATGCTCTGGAAGGGTCCAAGGGCACCCACAGCCTGAGCTCACGCTACAGCCTGTTCTGTTTGCATTTCCAGGTGGAAGAAGGATCAGAATCTCCTCCGCTGTTCGCCAAATGTGGCATTTCCTCACACAGCATCCTTTCCCCTGAAAGCCAAGCGCTGAATTCCAGTCTGGCACAAACACACCTACTAAAACCACTCGAGAAGCACTCCGTTAACTCCCGCTTGGCTGGAGCAGCAGGAACAGCCCTGAGCTGCGGGATCAGCCCCTGCCCTCCCCGCACAGGAATTCAGCAGCAGCAGCACCGGCATCAGCTGCTGCAGAGATGCTGGCAGCTTTCAGCGCTACCCTGCTGTGTTTATGCCGGCTGCATCTAAAGATGCACTCCCCCACTGCCCGGCTTTTTAAAGAAGTCACTAAACCAGAAGCTTTCCAGCCCCTCTGAAGTGCAGAGCGTACGCCTGCTTTGGTTTGGATTCATTATCAGCACTTTGCTGATATATTCCGAAGAGCTGAGAAGGCACCCAAGAGAAACAGCTTGTAATCATCTGATACCTCCATGTGACCTCCCCTCTGCAATTTGCAGTGGCTTCGAGTTTCCAGATGAAGACGTCGGACGGAATAGTGCTGGGATTAATTTTAGCTCCTCCTCGAGATGATTCGCTGATACCAAAATAAGGTTCTAATACTTGACAGAGCAGAACATTCTCCTTGCCAACATCATCTGTTTCAGGCTTCTCAGGACTGAAATAAAGTGTGGAAAAACAATTCCAAGCAAAGAGGTGCTGTGAGCTTTGGGAGCAGAGAAAGAATTAAAATAGCTTCATTCTTGCCAGTTTGCAAATCCGGCTGCACGGCGGGCACGGCTCTGAACAGAACAACAACGCCTTGGAATGAGACATCCCCAGAACTCGTCCAGAGCTGGTATAGGCACAGCTCTGGTACGCTGACAGAATAAATTCCTCCCGTTTTTGATTTCCAGTAGCTGCAGGAATGGACTGTGGAAGGTTTCGTGCCACGAGGGGCAAAGGCATTTTTACAGTGACGGCAGAAATTCTCACCAGCCCCTTAACCTGGGCGGGTACCCCGGAGCTAACACAGCCTCAACACTGAATTACCACGAGTTTTCAACCACGTTTGCTGAGAATGGCTCTAGAGCAAGAGATGAAGGCTTTGTGAATGCCCACCATGGAGAAAGAGAGCCCAAACGTGCCCTCTCTCACACACTGCCAGCCTGGCTGCACCCCCAGACAGGCACACTGAGTTAGAGCCGTGCAGCTTTTAGAAATGAGCTCAGGCTTCAGCCCCTTCCAGCGTCCCGGTCAGCCAGAATATTCTCATTTGTGTGATTCTAGAGTGATCTTCCTCGGACAATTTTCAGAGCAAAACCAAACCCACAGTGGGAGCACAGCGATGCTTTCCCGACAGGGCAGGGAGGAGCTGCGGGAGTGCTGGAAGCCAAGGATGCAGGCAGGGGATGAGCAGAGGAGCCGTTCCCGAGGGCATCCCGAGCAGCCGGGAAGGGGGAGCGTGCACAGACTGCACTGTCCAGAGCCCCGGGGCTGGGGGGCTTTGCCACTGCCTTACCCCAGGGCAGCCAGGCAGTGTCACTGCTCCCTCCCGGCTGCCAGCCCGACCTTTTCCTCCCTGCCACAGATCACTCACCAGGAAAACTCTGGCAGCTTCTCCTCCCTGCTCAGAAAGGGCAACTGCCTCACTGGGGTCTGTTCCACACACAAAAACCAGCAGCACTGGCTCCATCTCCACAGGCACACTGCACTGCAATTTCTGTGTGGCAAGAACAGTATTTTACGTGCTTTTGGGGGGGATTTCTGAGTATTTGAGACATACTTACTGTGCACAAGTCAAGACATATTTACAAACAAGTAAAAGGGTGTTCACCTTCCAGACAAGCCCAGGAAAAATTCTAACAAGACTGAATAGTGCCTAAAAATACACTTAATCATGCTCTAATACTTAGATTATTAATAAACTACATTGATATATTTTACATGAACTACACCATAAAAGAATTACAGTGGAAGTTAAAGCCAACCACGGCTGTTATATTTGTTACATGAGCTTTCTCTTGCTGTGAATAATTGCTTGGCTCTACCAGGACATGGCTGCTGGCTTGTAAGTGGACTTCAGGGGTTATTTTTTTGAAAAATTAGGCTCAAATGAGACTTTCCAACAGCATTTAAGCATGAACAGGAGTGAAACAGGGGCAAAAAGATATGGGAGCAGAAAAATATCCCAGTTCAACATAAGCAGCACGGGAGCAGAGAGGGAAAAGCAGCTGATGAAATCAGCAGATGAATTCGAGATAAATACATACCAACGGCCTGGAAGTCTTGGCACAAGGACATCTGCCTTGGAAAGCTGTGGAAAGGATGTGGAAAATGAAGCAACACCAGGCAGAGAAAATGGGAGTCAGCCTGATGGGCAGGGATGAACAATTCTGCTGGGGAGCCTGGAAAACCCAGGGTGTGGAAGTTGAGAATAAAGTGGTGTTTGAGCAACTCCAGTACAAAGAATTTGTGAAATAGCAAAAGGCAATAAAGGGAAAGGATGCAATCTCATGATTTTATAAATACAGCAAGCAGATATAAATGCAAATGAGGAGTTCCTGAGTTGGAGGAATCGTGGTCCAATTGCTACCTGAAAGCACTTCTGCATGTGCTGCAGCAGATTAAAAATATTAAACAATTACATGTGCCTTTGCTTTAGGTATGGGACACAGTTTGTCTCCAAAACCTCAAAAAAGCCCCAAAAGAACCTCAGGATTATGAGAAGCCTTTAAGAATGTAAGTTGCAATATATTAAACAGATGAACACTGGCAAAGCAGTAACAATTGTATCATTTGTTTCAGTACATTAAAGAATACAAATTAACTTCGCTAACAAAACCCCAGCTAATACTCCCTTATTTTTATGCCTTATATTTGAAGAAAAAGATGCTATGAAGGTGAAAATTGACCAAATGAAATGCAAGCTCTCCTCCAAAAAAAAACCACCTGGCAATCCATTATTTCTCTGACCAGTGAAACATATCAGGACACCCCATGAGCCCCAAATTCCCTGAACTGCCCTGGGATCCTTCCCACAGCTCAGTGTAGCTCTGGCCTGGTGTTACACACCTGCCTTTCAAAGAAAAATCAAAACGAACAACCAAGTAAATGATCACTTCTCCTGACATTCACTCCCTGTTATTCCTTCCAAACGATTTAATCTCTCCTCAAGTTAATTCTGCATAGAAGAAATAAAATTAAAAGAAACTGGCAGACCCATAAATAGTGCCTTGCTTTACATACCCCCCTCATCAGAATTTACAAGTCTACTACTTGATTTGCAATTAATTAATTACTAGTAAAATCCATTATGACAAAGTTTTCAAAGAATAAATGGGAAAAGTAAAATCTGAGAAAATTTGAGTAAGAGCTGTCACCAGAGTCAGAGATTGATTTGAATTTTCTTTTAAGTTTGCAGAAATATTGTAATTAAGCTTTCTTTTTACAAAAATGGTCAGCTGTCTTTTCTTGTTGTTATGCTCAGCAATTCCACAATTTTGAAAAAAAATTACATTTCCAAAGTCATAAAACTAAGTAATTCAAAGCAGGTGATTCATCTATGCAAAAATTTCAAGACTTTTCTCGTTTTTATGTTTCCTGTCTTTTAAAATAATTTGCAGGAACGGATGTGCAGAATTCTACCATAAACAAATACTAGAGAAGACAAAAAACCCCATATAAATATACTGTAATATTGACAGAATATATATATACACACAGATATCTCACTACCAGAATGAGACTGATTCAGTTACACAATAAAAACTTATTGAAAATTACCAATTCACTTAAAAGTTTTATTTACTGGATGTTTGAAAACATCTTGTCATCAACAATACACAGAACAAGAATTCATCATGCAAATTCAATTAAATTAATAACTTTAAATGTTGTACACTTTTTCCCTCAAGCAGTTTATTTTCTCAGTGGAAAAATAAAACCTGCTTTTCTCAAGCACGCAATTATTTGATCAGTTTTTATCTCATCTCTGAATAAAGGCCCACAAAGAAGAGAGAGAAGTTTCATTATAAAACCAAACTGTTCCTGCTGCCAAGCCAGAAACATCTTCTCAGAATGTCAAAGAATTTTACACATTCCTTAATCAGACCTACAAATAAATTATCCATTTTAATTGGAGCACTCAAGAGCATCTCTCTGAAACTATTTCTCCATCTATGTTTACCTGCTCTGAAACGAGAAGAGAGAGGTGTGTGTTCATTATTGGGTAATTAAATTAAGCCACCTGTGATCAAGCATTCTGTAATTAACACGTGTTTACAGACCTGGAGTCACCCAAATTACCCACACTCTCATCTCGAGAGGAGTGAAATTCCATCTTTTTATTAACTCATCTGTGGAGCACACGGCGCAGGCTCCTGCACTGTCCCTCCCGCAGTGCCCTGGCTGCACAGGAGGCAACGCAGAAAACCCATCCCTTTTAAGGGTATTTGAACAGCACGAGAGGCAAAGACAGGAAAAAAGTGATTTTCACGTGAAATACCACCAGCCACAACCACTAAGGCAAAAGCTTTCCTAGCACTTCTCCCTGTTTTCCCAGGCAAAGCTGCTGTGAGAACAAGAGCCAAATCTCTCCTTGTGAGATTCTGCTGTTGCTTTACTGCAGTCTCCAGACTCTCTAAAAACCAGACACTTTAATTTAGTTTTCAATGTCAAATAAGTGATTCCAAGTGCGTTTCCCACAGCAATCCATACATTCTCTGCCTTCCTACTTTTAAAGGCGTGATGCTTTGCAGCTCTGAGGCTGCAGTATACACTATACTGCAAAATTACCATGTCAACAAATAACTTTCCTTGACTTGTAAACAGATCCTTCCTGGGAGCTGGCAGATGCCTGCCAAATTACGCTTTTACTCATCGAGATGTTCATTGGGAAAAACATCAGTAAGATACAACCCTCCTGTGCAGTGAGCAGCAGCAAAAGCCCTGCTGGAAAATGACTCCACCAAAACCCTCGGCAGCAAAAGGCGCTGCTGAGAACTGGTGTGCCAGCAAGGCACCTCCAGGAGAGCAGGAGAGCAGCTGTCTGAGGAGTTCTTTACCCCAGGGACCTGCAAGTCAAACCCAATCCAGCAGCAGGGGCCAAATGTTCAGCAGGTGTGTCCTGGAGTGCACATCACAGGGGGTGGAGAGGTGCTGTTAGAGCTGCCCAGCTGCCGAGGCTGCAGACACAAATGCAGGTGAATTCACACCTCTGCAGGTGCCCAGAGCTCAAACAGTGCCAAAGGTCAGGCTGCTCATCCCCCACTGCACAGAGCTCCTGCTCCACACTGCCCCAGGGGGAACGGGATGCTCAGCTGGTGTTCCAGACACACTGCAAACCTCTGTCCCCTCCTGCCACACCTGTGTCACCATCCCAGGGCACCCTGAGCTCAGCCTCTGTCCCCTCCTGTCACACCTCTGTCACCATCCCAGAGCACCCTGAGCTCAGCCTCTGTCACCATCCCAGGGCACCCTGAGATCAGCCTCTGTCCCCTCCTGTCACACCTCTGTCACCACCCCAGAGCACCCAGGAATATCTCTCACCTGACGTGGATGCAGCTCTGGCACAATGCAGCACAGGACACGGGGAGGGCTCAAGTGCTTCAACCAGATAAATGAATCAGACAACAATTTATTCACTGCTGGGGCCATTCCAGCCACTCCTTGAGGAGTCCCCGTTTATATTGGTCACCAGTGTGTCAGTTTTCCTTTAATGCTTTAAAAGCTCTGCTTTGGAAAACACATCAACAGCATTTTTAAAGAGAGTAAGTATGTGCACATACACAACTTCAATCCTCAGCTCCCAAGGAAAGGATGGAGGAGCACCCTTCCCAAGGAAGGAGGCACCACATCACTCCTGAAATGGCAGCAAATGTGCCCACTGGTAGCTGATGGGAATTTCTGCTGGTACAGAGCAGCACCCAAGCCAAGGGGTGAGCTTGGGAAGCTGATGCTTGCTAGGAAATGACCACAGGGAGGGCAACAGGGCCACGGGGAGGCAGGAAAAGCTCCAGTTACCGCTGGCAGAGCCAAAAGCGGCACAAGTAACTAAAATTGTATGGCCTTTTTATTTTTAAACACACAGACTGCAATGCCAGATTAATTAAAAGGATCCATTTCCATCATCTGCTGGATCTGTTTACTGCTGCTTTATCAGGGCTATATACAGCACATGGCTGCAGCATATGGAAAATAGATTAACTGCACAAAAACCAACCAGAGCAGTCTGAAAGAAGGAAATGTGAATCAAATGGGTAAGCCGTGTAGCTTTAGCAGCACGACTGAAAAGCCAGATCAGGCACTTGGCCACAGAGACCAGTTTAGAAAAGAAGGCAGCAGTCTATGGGAGAAAATGAATCTGCTTCTCCGTGGACACTTAATTTCCTTCTGTACTCAACAGCAGCCATGCAAATGCAGCACTAAAACAAGAGAGGAGAGAGTTCAGAAACAAAAGCACAAGAAAGGCATTGTTCCATCAGAAATTCTCCTAAAAACAGAAACCACTGCATACGTGGAAGCTGAAGAAGTCTGGTCATGCCACAAGAACCCAAACCCTGCAACAAACAGCAAAATTTAATATCCCTCTGGTAATATCCTTCTGTGCAGCCTGGGTCTGGCAGCAAACAGCCCAATCCAATAACCTCCTACTGAAGCACCAAATGAAATCCTCTGTCCAGGGCAGACAAAGCCACTTTCTGCTCTGAACAACAGCTACCCTGCATCTGCATTGAAAATTCCCTAATCTAAGTATGATCTGAGGGTAACTCCTGAAGGAATCAAGCCTCATGCATTTCGATATTTTCTAAGTGAGCAGGAAGAAAAGCACACACACAGGAGAGGGATGCCACCTTCAGCCAGCATTCCCTGAGCTGACCTGGAACCAAGGATGAGATCCCACCAACGGGCCTGAAATGCCAGCCTGACTCACAGACAGCCAGCAATGCCTGGGAAGGGGAAAACACAAGCAGCAGCTGAAGGTAAATGGTAAATCATACTGCAGTTAACAGAAATGGGGCCAGTCCATATGAAATTCAATAACCTGTAAATGCACACTGTATTTAGCCATCTTCAATGTACATCAGCAGTCTGTCTCCAGCTTCCACAGATCAATGTGAGAATGCGTGGAATTAAGAATTTCCTCGTGGAAGGGGGACAGTGGCCCTTGCTGAGCTACAACAAGCACATGTAGTATTTCTGATGAGCCTTTCTGTGCCGAGCAGCCTTTGCAAGATTTTTTGGTTTTTCTGTCATTGTTTTGGGTTTGGTTTTGGGTTTTTTAATTGTTAAGTGTGAGACCTGGAACTTCTCAGCAATGATTATAAGCATCACATGGCTTTAAATGCATAAAGTGTACACACGAAAAACTGCTGGCTTGAAGCACAATGACAGACGAAACCTGCAAACCAGCAAATCTTTCATTCTGCAAGTTTTTTCTCCATGCTGAGCTACAATCCTCCTAATTAGGCTTGGATAGTGTTTCCCCAGCGTTCTGTGGGTGTACAAAGTGTCTGCACCCTCCCCGGAGCACGCAGGGCTTTATCCAAAATCCACTGGCCAAGGAGTGTCCATCTCCCCCAGCAGCTCGAGGGAGGGGGGAGAGCACCAGAGCTGCTCCCAGAGGGGAATTCTCCACT
This sequence comes from Picathartes gymnocephalus, assembly GCA_013390045.1. Classification (NCBI taxonomy): domain Eukaryota; kingdom Metazoa; phylum Chordata; class Aves; order Passeriformes; family Picathartidae; genus Picathartes; species Picathartes gymnocephalus. The sequence continues at coordinate 51,126 of WEKY01039775.1, read as the reverse complement.
GACCCATGCTGACAAACAGGAGTATTCATACTCAGGGATTCCTGGGCTTTATCCTGCACCTGCTGTGCAGATTTACAGCAAGCAGGCTCCCTGAGCCCTGTGCTGCTGCAGGACAGACGGACACCACAGTGCTCTAATGCAGCCTCTCACTGCACCTCAAACTCCTTCAGCAGGAGGCACAGCATTTTAGTAACTGCATCTTTACTGGCCACTGTTTCCATGCTCACCACAATTATTTCCCCACCACAGATGTGAAGGCACTAAGAGGCCTTTTGAGCATTTTGCTGCCAAAATTACCTCCACTTGTTCTGAGTCAGCCTTGTGTCACCTTCTGCACAAACGCCAGAGCAGACTTCCCTACACCCCCAGTCTGTGTTGTCCCCAGTGAAGCTCCCTGACACGTAAAGACAGTGACAACATCAAGGAAGAGTGACGGAATATGGTTTAGAACTATAAATACTTGTATGTGTTTAAAGACCTCAGAGGGTAACTCAAAATCCCACGTTAACACCAGCATTTTGTCACTGGTAGTGAAGTGCTGCACAAAGAAAACACCTTCTGTTAAAGACCAGGTGCCCATTCAGTTATTTTTTTACTAGTCACACCCTCTCCTTCTCTTTAAAAACAAGATTTCTCCAAGTTGCCAACAGTTGTTTCAAGTACGCTCCTTTGCTGAATAAGCCTCCCAGTTTCTATATTCAGAGCACAACCAATGCAGAAGTCTCAACTCCCACTAAACTTGAATAATTTATACTCTTACAGTCTTGTATGGCAAGATACAAAGTGACTTAATCATCAGGTATTCATAGCATTCTCCTCCACAGAGGTATGAAACTGGGTGAAAAATACCATTCCAATGCGAGTCCTGAGGCAGTGCGTTCCACACAGGAGACTGCCTCGAGCTCCCATTAAAAATTCAGAGCCACAGACAAATAAAATACTTTTGGTTCTGTATGACTGCTTGCCTGGGCAGTTGGACAATTCATTATTAAGCACATTCCATTTCCAGAATAAGCAGAGAAAACAGGATAGATTGCTTTAATATTAATTCGTGTGTCTGCACGGTGCCTACTGCATCTCATGGAGCTTTTTAAGCCTAATTCAAACTTTAAATGGCCTTTCAGTGCCTCAGCGCTGCCAGTGAGCACACCTGCATCCTGCCTAAGCATCACTGCACAGACACTGCTTTCCCAGAAGCAAAGCATGGCATGGTAGCAGGACTTGCAGTTCCCTTGCTTGGTCTTTATCTGGCTGATATTTGTATAAACATATAAACAACGAAAGCAAACGTTTCCCTCACGTGCTCAGATAAAAGCTACTCTGACAGTTCCACACGAGAGCCACTGAGTTGATTCTGTCTTTGGGCTCTGTTGTTGTGGTTTTGGACAGAGACACAGAGGTGCCAGTACCCAAATACCACTGATTTTCATAGTTCTAGAATTGTTTATGTTGGAAAAAACCTTTAAAGACCACCAAGTGCTACCATTAACCTAACACCACCGAGCCACCACGAAATCCTGTTCTGAAGTGCCACAACTACACATCTCTGCCCTTCTTACCCTTCTCCCTCGTTCATCTCCAGCCATCTCCTCCACTCTGCCCTGCCCCTGCCCGCCCAGCTCTCTCTGCCCACCTGGGCCCTGCTGTTTGTCCTCCTCCAACCTCCTCTCATCTTCCCTCAGAGCTGTGTGCCTGCAGCACAACTCATACAGACACAGGTTCTTCTCTGGAGGCTGGATGCCGAGTTGTCTTTGAGAAAAAAAACTCCTTACAAGAGATGTTTTGCTCTTTTAAACACTTTAAAGGTTTATGAAAATGAAAGGAAATTAAAAACATATATGTGATTGCCCGTTGCATAAGTAGTTTTTGAAAGCGTGCTGAGTTTAATGATATCTCAGTGGAACAAAATGAAGCAAATCACTAATCAGAGTTACCAAAGAAAAATTCTTACAGCCAAGTACTTTCTCATTAGTGTCTTGTTCAAAGTGGTTTCACCTGCCCTATGAACATGCACATGTAATCAATCCACTTTCCAAAAGGATATTGGTATCAAAGTGCCCCAAAGCAAACAAAAAACCCCAGCACATCGCCAGCCTAAGAGCCCAGTGAGCAGCCCTGGGACAGGGCACTGACGGAGCGGGGACAGGGACCCGCAGAGCTGTGTGCTGTGCCGGGGCAGGGCTCGCTGCACGGCTCGCTGCAGGGCTCGCTGCAGGGCTCGCTGCAGGGCTCGCTGCAGGGCTCGCTGCAGCAGCAGCAGCTTCTGGGGAGCCCTGGGAGCAGGGCTGCACGAACCGATCCCCTCGCCGTGCCCGGCTCCTCAGCCCCTCCTCAGCCCCTCCACCGCCCCTTCCACAGGCTGCAGGGCTCCCTCCACAGCCCTTCCACAGCCCCTTCCACTGCCCCTTCCACGTTTAACAGCTCTGCCCGAGCTCCTCAGCCCGACACCAAACGCCGTCACCAGCTACAGCACACCTGGCCTTGGCTCACCTCCCTCCCTGCCCCAGCCCACCTTCTCTCCTGCCCTATTTCATGTCCCTGTTCAGGGCAAGGACCTTCTCCTACGTTACTGCCCTCATGGAACAGCTCCTTCAGTGCTGTCCTGAGCCCACAGAGGCCCCCGCGCCAGGGCTGCAGCAGGGAGAACAAAGGGCTGGCTGCGGGTGCCATCGCAGGCTGGGATTTCCTGACAACCAGCAAGCACCCGAGGTTTGACAGAAGAGTCACCAGCTGCCCAAAACAGGGAAGCTGAGCTCTCTTTTTGATGAACTGCGGGCAAGGCTATTTATATGTCAGTTCTCAGTTAATGTCATGGCTTTGTGGTTTCCCCAAGCATGTTTTAGCATTTCCCTTCTGCTGTGACATGTGGCAGCACATCTTCAATATTCCCTGAGAGCAAACAGGGCTGCCAGTGTTCAGCTCAATACCTGGATTACAGTCACACTGAGCAGATCCTCAGTCTGCAAGTGCTTCCATCAGCTACCCTGGAACTATTTTCACAAAGGAAGGCAAGAGCAATAGAATCTGGCTTCAAACGCAGCAGTACTTGCCAGGTAGAAATATTAAGGATTGACACCTAAACGAATGAAATCACTCACTTGACAATAATCCACTGAAAGCAGTGTCATCAAGGCTTTTATAAATGAAAAAGCTTTTAAGAAATCAGCTCTAATTAGCTGAACTCAGTTATGCTACGCACTAACACAGAATAAAGTAAATCTCAGTGTCTTATTTTTAGCATCTGCTGCACGACAAAATAGTGTCTTTGACAAAAAACTGCTCTCCTCATCAGCCAAAAGGCCCTTCTCCTTTCCTGTGGTTAAAGCCACCAGCAACCAGCTGTTATCCAATTCCACAGCACACCAGAAATAACAGATTCAACACCGAAAGACCAATGTAATCCTACTTTCCCAACATTAATAACAGAAGGGTGCAATGTGGCACCTCCAGGCTTTGCAGCTCAGGGGGCTACACAGGGAATGGACCAGCCCAGCTTCCACAGAGGCTGAAAAGAGCACAGAGCCAGTGCTGGAAATGCCCAGGATTAGAACCTCCTGTCCCCAGAGCAGCAGCATCTCCGTGGGATCCAGCTGCAGACACACCAGCCATGCGTTTGCTAATTAAGTGGCAATATATGCACAATAATTATAGCTAGCACATCATCATACATTCTCCCCTAATTATTTCTTGCCATAATATTTACACCTCTGAATGCAACAACAATGGTACAGGACTTCCTTGCAGTTGTTCTTGCTGATTTTGCCCACGAGCATTTTCCCAGCTCACTGGAGGGCTCCAAGGGGTGGGAGGGACAGTCCAGGCTGAACCCTGGTACATAAATGTGACCTTGAAGGCTCTGAGCCAAAAGGTTTTATTTACTCCCTTTTACTGGGATATGTTTATTTGAGGATATGAATTTCACAAATATTCATCCCAGCTCGCTAGACTCGCAAGGAGCTGTCAAATGAAATCCATCAGGAAAAAACTGTATTTAAACTGGGGCTCCCAACTGCCCTCCATGCAACTCCTTTCAGGAGCTGAGACATCAGTCTGCTACAAAAGCAGCATCACTGCCATTTTTTGCAAAGTGTCCTTGTAGGTGTATTTCTGTCACAGTGGAAAACAAACTTCCAAGCCATCTCAAGAGGAACTACACACAAAAAGAAACACCTCCCGAGAAGCTACTGAGTCAGTGTATCCCACACGTGACAATTTACTCTGGAAGGGTAGAAAGACAACGAAGTCTTGAGAACCCAGAGCAACCGAAGAATTCACAAAATGAGACACACAGGTTCCTGTTCCTACTAAAATAAATTATCACCTAAGCCTTTTGAGAGGCTGAGCCTGGTGAGTGATCCACGCTTGTTTTCTCAGTTAAAGTTTGAATCCACACTAACCACCAGAAAGCTAATTCCCAGCTACAGCAGTGAGCAGCCACAAGAGGTGGGTGTGAGTGCCAGCCTCAGAGCTGGCAGTTCATGGGCAAATCTTCAACCAAGCACCTTTTCCCGTCTGAAGGCTGCTGTGGGTACCTGCCCGCCACCACACCCCACACGGTTTTGTTGGCACCAGCACCACATCCCAAAGCCCTGACCCCAATTTAAAAGCCTCTGACAGGCACAAGCTGATAATGCCTCACCAGCCTCAGCCGTCCCAGGCCAGGAGAGGCAGAAAATGAAGAAATTAAGCAAATCCATCTCCTTAGTGCTTCCTTATCAGATCTCCCTTGCTGAAGATCTGTCCGAGCACTGGCTTCGGCTCACCCTGAAATGCAGCTCCTTCCCTGTGCACACAAAGCTCCCCAGCTCCTTCTGGGTGAGGGATCACAAAGAGTAAGGGGAGAAGTAACAGCAAAGAAAAACTAAATCAGGGTGAGATCCAAACGCTGCCAAAAATCAATAGGGGCCTCTCTATGAACTTCAGTGGGTTTTGGATGTAGCACAGAGAAATCAAACAGACTGAATGGCAAGCAAATCGATTTGTCAGATGCTCAGATACCACAGTGAATGATGCCTTGGGCAGAGAATAGAGAGCACTGATCTCCTCTCATTATGGTTTTCATATATTCTACATCACACACACACATGCAGATCTCCTAAGTAATACTGAAAAAAAGAAAACACCAGAATAAAGACATTCTGTGTTACCTCATTAAGCACGTAAGAAAGTACTCAGGAGAAAATATCACCCTTCATCTCCACTTTTGCCTCCAATATTAGATGTTCCCATTATTTTTTTAAATGGCAATAGGCTGGCAAAAATACAGAACAACTGAGACTTGCATTGAAAACATGCACTAGCAGCAATTGCTTTTTCTGAAACTGTAAAATATCATGAAATTTAGTCTAATTTTAAATGCACACAAACAGAATCAAAATATATATGACCATTTTTCAATTTCTAATTCACTTATCTCAGCAAGCACATATTCCCTTTGAGTATTTGAGAAGATTGTTTTTCCAATGTTTAGGAAAAACAGGTCTAAAATAAAATAATTTCTGCAATAAGTTCTGAAAGGACATCTTCAAACACGGCAGGTAAAAACAGAAGAAAGAAATAAGCCAGTCATTATAGACAGTGGTCACAAAATACAAGCAGAAGTGTCTGTACATTATTATTACTGCTAATTGTACTTCATCTCTATGGTTTGTTGTCTTATATGCTGTTATTCATTTCTCGTGGTAACTCTCCCCTAAGTTTCTCTTGCTGAGAAAAAACAGACAATAGAGGAAGTTCTCAGGTGCCAAACTCTGGCTCCAAGCAGAGGGTGACTCCTGTGCTCAGGGTCTCGCCAGCACGGCTGGGGTGCTCTCACGCCGGGGATTCCTGTGCAGGGGGAAAGCCAGAGAGGAACAGCAGCCGGCGCGGGTGACACGGGCAGCCGGCGCGGGTGACACGGGCAGCCGGCGCGGGTGACACGGGCAGCCGGCGCGGGTGACACCTCCCACCCCAGGAGACTGGGAAAGCTCCTGCTTTCCTCAGATCATTCAGAAACACAGACGGGGCTGCTCCAAAGGTTATTAACAACTCCTTTGCCTCTCCCCAGGTGAGGGTGTGAGCCCGGGCTGGCTGAAGTGTGTTACAGAGCCCGACCCACAGCCCCTGTAAAACAGTGCGTGCCCCGTTACAGCTCGGGGGCTCTGCATCATTTCTGTGCCTCGTTCCTCCATTTCCCTGCAGCAGCCCCAGCCCCGGGGGTTCTGCATCATTTCTGTGTCCCGATTTCCGAGCAGCAGCCCCAGCCCCGTGGCAGCTGAAGCGCCCGAGCCGCGGCTCCCCCGGGCTCCGAGCCGCCCCCGTCCCCTGCGGCACAGCAGCCCGGCACCCCAGCGCTCGCTGTCACCCGCAGGGGGATGTCACATTAATCTGTGCCGGAGTGGAAGGCTTCGTGCTGCCTCAGAGCGTTCATGGGAAGCCTCCAGCCTCAGAGATGGGGCTGCTTGCACTTAAATGCTTCAAATATCGGTTTCAGGTTGATCTTTTGGGGGTTGGAGGGCTGGGGAGTGGGGTGGTGTTCGGGGGATTGTTCGGTGCTTTGGGGTTTGGTTTGGGTTTTTCGTCTCTGTATCTGGTTCTTTTCAATACAAATTCTCTCCATGACAGGTTCCAAACAAATGGAAAAACCTCCTCGAAATCTGGCAAGTCTGAGAAGTGGTGGAAACTGTTCTGAAGTGCAGAAGCTGCACTGCTGTACCCCAGGTGCTGCTTGAGACAGCAACGATCCAGCAAATCAACCCTGGGCTTTCCTGCTGCCTCTAAGTCCCAGCAGCCCCTCTCACTGAGGCACAGCCCCTCCACAGCACTCTCCACTCTCCTTCAGCTGCACTTGTCCCCCACTCGCAGCAGCCCTTCCGAAGAGCAGATGACACCACTTGTTCAGCTCCTCAGCCCACAGCTACAGACCTTTTTTTTTTTTCCTCCCTCTCCTCTTTTCCCTTTTTAATTGAAATACTTTGGACACAAGTAGCTCTTCCTGCAGAGGAAATCAATTATGAAATAAATCTAATATTCAGATCAGACTGTATTAGAAGGGACTACTCATCATATATACGATATTTCCAGATTACATCTTAGCATGGCTCACTGAGTCATCACTTCAGCGTTCTCACTGAATCAAAAATTAAACAAAGCGAATCAGTCAATTAACGGGGCCGCTCCTTGCTCTGTGCACACATAATCTGTTCAACCCTGAAGTGAATTGGGAGCAGGGAGTGCTCCGTCTGTGGCAGGAGCACTCCCTGTGCCCAGCTGGCTGCCGTGCCCAGCTGGCTGCCCTGCCCAGGACAGCACGCCCAGCTCAGGCTCAGAACCTCAGCAGCCACAGCTGCAGCCTGAGCCCCCTCATCCCCAGCAGAGACACCCCAGCACTGCTCAGGGTCACAACCCCCAGCAGACAGAGCTCAAAAATCCCTTCTGCTCCTTCCACACACACACCAAAGCCATTTTCTCCCCAAACCTGTGCCAAGCATGGCAAATACACTGGGAATCTGCTCATTTCTTCATCTGTCTGACAACCTGGCTGCACCTGCAGCCGTAACAGAGATGTAAAATGCTCTGATCCTCAACAGACACAGTCACTTGCTGATTATACAGTATTCAGTTCTCAGCAGGTCTACTTGAAGGGAAGGATGGGTTCAGAGCACAAGAAAACATCCTGCCCTTGAGAAATACTTCCTAGGTCTGAAATACCTGTATCAGTACAGAGGTGGACCCAAAGCCATCAAATGTGATTTATGCAGCCTCTCCCCAGTTACAGAAGGGTTGGGCTTTAAAGCAAACAAATGGCCTGTACAAACTGCTTTTAGCACAAAAAGCTACAGCTCCAAAGTCACCTGGGCCTGTTCTTTTGGGGGCCTGTGCCCATAAGAGAGAAAAAGCAGCCCCGGCACAGGTAACAGTCCTCTCCTTCCACAGTAACAGCCACACGAGGTCAGAACAAAGCTGCATTCACTATTCCCAAGAACCTGGGAAACAGCCATGTTCAAATCTTTTCTCAGCTGAGACACAGGCAAAGCAAGTGGATAAATATTCCTGTTCTGCAGTAGCAAAGATGATGAGATTGTTCCTCTCACACACAAGTGTTTGTGCATTTGCTCTTCAATTCCAAACACAGCCTCCTTTAACTCCCCATTCCCTCCTCACATGCACCTGGCTCCAAGAGAAGAAACTCTGAACTAGTGATGAAAAGAGTTCTAGCCTCATTAAAGTCTGCAGAGGAGCTTTGCAATGGATTTGGATGGGATTAGAGCATTTATCTAGATTAACAGTGCTAATAGCACAGCTAACAAACACACTGCTTTGCATAAGGAGAAATGATTATATTTTTCTTGACTAGTCACTTTTCCCCCCAGCATCTCTCCCTTAGCAGCATCTGCAGTGTCTGTGCACACTGTATTTTACAATATTTTCCCACTTTTCCCCAGTTTCTGGCCTGCCTGGCTGGACACGTGGTTCTGACCCGAGGATGCAATCACATCAGCATCTGACCAGTTCTCTGAATTTCAGAGATGAGACGTGACCCCCCTCTCTAAAGGTGTTGGTTTGGGTCCTTTTCCTTCACACAACACCACTTCCCATAAACCTGAAGAAACTCAACGTTTTCAAAGTGCCACCGACTTTGCTCAGTTCAAGCTTTCCACAGATGAAAACATTTGACAGACCACGTAATCACGCACAGCACTGTCCCTCAGAAGCCAAACTGGGATGTCATATTTTCAACAGACGAAGGGGTTGAGGATAATTCGTTATAACTATGAAACTGAAAGCCTAAGGACTTCCACTTCACCTTGCATTTGCCAGGAGTTGCTGCTGTGGTGAACTGGTTCAGCAGTGCAAGCTAACAAGGGAGACAATCTCAGCTACAAAGGCAGAGTGCTACTTAGACATATTTGCGTGATTTCTCTTGTACTTCATATTGTTTAGATAAATCCAAATAATTTAACTTCACAGATATTTTTGCACCTGGGAAAATGACTGCAGAGATCCATCACCAACCACAAACTCCTGGGTTTTGGACCAAGGACTGTGCAAGGCAGCATCTTCCTAACAAGATCTACCCCTCAAGTGCTTCCACAGGGGAACATCTGCCAACAGGTTTGTTCCTGCTTGTTCTTTCATTGTGGCAAACTTCCTGGAAACTGTTTTTTCATGTCCCAATCACCAGCTTCAAACACACTACCATTGCAAAGCCAGGCGTGCACAGCATCCTGTGCTTTAATGCTTTCCAACAAAGCACTGACCATATCAAAACTATTTTTTCCTTCCAGTGCACGTGTCCCAGCACCTCATCTTAAAGCCCTCTATCTGCAGCTGTGTCGAAACAGCTCAGAAGAGCTGCCTGCTAAGCTCCATAATTATGCTAAGTACCAGAATCTAATAATCCATGGGCATATAGGAAAGCTGTCTGAATTATTAACCTCACACAGGTCTCAGTGCAAAGCAGCACTGTGTCTGTGTATAGAACTGCATTTCTTTTACAGAATGATGTGAGAACAACCGAGTCACTTGGTCATTCACTGGAGCTCCCAGCCAGGTTTTTAATAACATGGACCCAGCCAAGAAAACTTTTTCCCTTTCAGTTTTAAACCATGTAGAAACCAAAGAGGTGTAAGACCCCTTTTGTGGCTCAACACTGTTCACTTCAGATATTTTAACTGTCCTGCAGAGAAGGAGTCAAAGGGAACTTTGGCAGAGAAGGGCAGTGCAGAGGGACAGGGAGCTCTGTGACACCACCAGCCCAACTGGTTTTCCTTTCTCCCCCCTGCTCCATCCCTTTGCAAATCATGTCCTCTCTGGCAAATGTTTCTGAGAGTCTTCACCTGCTTTTGACCACGAATACATTCACGCAGTGAATTGATTTTGGTTTATTTTCTTTAAGACATCCTCTACCTCTGATTACTTCACACTCAATGCACAAAGAACATTCACGTGTAATCTAGACATGTAGGGCATACAGACTAATAATTATACAGCAAAGAGCTCCCATTTAAATATGTGTCATTTACATTTAAAATCCTGTTCTTTTTTCTTAACGTTCTATATTAAAGCTGATTTAAATTATATCCTAATACTGCCTTGTAATTGCAAGAGTAAAATTTAGTATTTATTCCAAAGTTAATGAGTACCTATAACTTAAATTAACTGGGAAGCAATAAATTACAGTAAAATAAGATTTGCTGCACTAAAATCTAGCAGAAATCCTCTTGCAGCATAACAGGTAGTTCCAATTCTAGATTTACAAGTCAGTGCAACACACAGGGGACAAGAGTCAGCCACAGTCAGCTCAGGCACAGGGATGGCTCTAGCTGACCTTTTAATCCCTCTGATGCCAAGAAGTCCCACGCGAACATCATTTGAAGATCTTTGAGACCCTCAGCATCCATAAGCAGGGCATAAGAAATGCAAGGGGTTTTTAAATCAAGACATGAAATGCAAACCCCTCCATGAAACATCCTGCCTTTTTCATGAAGGCAGCCACCTCCTCCTGCAAGAAACACGCTCAGGGTGCAGGCTGAGCTCAGCTGCTGAGCACGACAGGACAGGATGAGGCAAACTGAGGCTTCTGGCTCCAGGAACAGCTCTGTTCTCCTGAAGGCAGGTGACCTGCACACACCACACAGACCCAGCCAGGACTCCATCCCAGCTTTGTTTTCACTATGGAACAGAAATCAGGAACATTTTGAAGGACGCACAGTGAAGGAGGTACCATGTTAATAGCTCTGTAAGGAAAGCAGAACAAGGCAGATCTGGCTGCTGCTCTCCCAGGCTGGGACAGCTGCCCCGCAGCCTCTGGCCACAGCCGTGCACAGACAAACACAGGGCTCAGATGCCAAATCAGCCTGCTCAAGTGAACCACAAGTGATAAGAGCAGAGAACAGAAAATTTGTCCGAAGAAAGCCCAAAGCCAGCGCGGTGCTCTGGAACACCAGCCCACGTGGAGCCCGTGCTCAGTGACACCCTCACTGCAAGGAGAACGAGCCCCCTCCACGTCTTCAGAGGGCACACACCTGCATTGCACAGAAGTGAGATTTGTTTATTCTGCACTGCTGTAATTAACACCTACAGAGTGGATAATATACTTCACATCTGCTTCTGGTTACTAATTTAGCCAGACTCTGAAAATGGAGGTATGCGAACTGGAAAGCCAGACTCATTACCTTCACAACAACGACCACCAGTTGATTCCCACCAGGACCTGGCCTTATTAACCTTAGTCTTAAATTACAAAGTCACAGATGTACTCATCAGTTGCTTGATGAAGATTCATTGCCAATCTCATCTCACAAAAGGAGTAATTAACTTGAAGACATTACAGGCTGATGATTGGAATTGTTATAATGCAGGACTGCAGACAAATAGCAAGGCACCCGCATATCTATAACAGCTAAAAGGTCTCTCAAAAGTTCCAATTAACCAGCGTAATTGTAAGAAATTAGGCAAAAAACACTGAACTCCATCAGTCACGGGCCTGTTCTGCACACAGTGAACAAATGAATTCACATCGCCAAGTGTAGCACTGTTACAGCCATGGTGGTTTGAGGACAGAAAGAAAGAACTATGTCATTTCTTTGGCTGTTTTATTAGGAAAGACTGAACAAGTCTTTGGCACATAATCCCTTCACCAGATGTGACAAACGCAGAAGCAAACTCCAGGCTAAATACAGGTTAGAGATGACTGCTCGGAACAGACCTGATTATGTTGTTCAGTCGGGCAGCTTTAGGGAAAGGACGGTCAGCACCTGGGAAAGAAGGGAGGCGAGTGGGGCAGATGAAAGGTTGGCAGAAAGGAGGCAGGACACAGGGAGAAGGGTCCACAGGGAGCCGGGTGAGGAAATGACAGATCAAAGCACAAAGACACCAAAGGCACGGGCGCTGCCAGGCTCGCTGCAGCTCCAGCAGCCGCCGCTCTCTGATCCCTGCAGGGAAGGCCCTGGAATGGATCAGAGCGGGGGCTCTCAGCCACCGCAGCCTCTCCACGGCAGCTCCAAAGGCAGGCGGTGTGAAAATCCCCGAGGGATTCCAGAGTGCCATGCTGGGCTGTGCAAATGCAGCAGGTGCTGGTGCCCAGCCAGCCCCGGACTATCTGCCACGGGTCCCTGCACGGAAGGGCTGGGGACGTTTCTGCCCAGGGCACCCCTGCCCTCTCCTCTCCGGAGCCACGGGCCTGTCCCCAGCTCTGACAGACACTTCCCCAAGGCCTCTTTCACTACATTTTCTGCAGCGTTTGAAGGAGCAGAGAACACAGGGCCAGAAGCCCCTGGTGCCGTGCTCAGGTGGTGCCAGGGGATCCTGGGGAGCAGCAGGGGTGAACTGAAGCTCTGCTGAAAAACTTGGTCTGTATGTGTAGGAGGGTTTGCTTGAGCAGAAGTTTGAAGCACCCCCCTGCTGTGCTGTGGCCAGATCAGGAGTGGCTGTGGGACTGTGCCTTCCTGCCCCTCTGGGGCACATCTGCAGCACACCCCACACCGCACTGGGCTGCACGCTGTGTCTGCCAGCTCCTCTCCGCTCGGACAAGAACTGCGAACTCAAGCTGGAGGAAGGGCTCAGCACGGGACGCAGCAGGGAGCTGACGGACACAGCCTGCAGCCCCCGGGGCCCTGACTGCACAGAGCTGTGTCTGCCGTGCAGATGTGCCAGCCCCCGCACAGCTGGAGGCACAAATGCAGAACATCCTGGGCTGCCCTGCACATTCTTCCTCTTCCTCCTTCTGCACAGGGGACTTCAGCAGCCCATGGTCTGGGGAGCTCCTGGACCTTTGCAGCCTTTCCCAGCATGATCATTCCCCAAAATCCAAATTCCATGGTATAAAGCAGCAAAACCCCCAGAAATATTGATTTTGTAGTCAGGACAAAGTTACTTAGGAAAGGAAAGCGAGAGCTGTGCACCTGCGGGGGTCTCCTGGCAAAGACAACCGTTTTTACATCTCCAGATTCTTGGTGGTCTTCAATTCTCTGTCTTACCACTGTCATTTAAGAACTCACAGGCATTTGCTGAGGATCAGTTCAGCTCCACTCTCCTTCCCCTCTGTTTTGCTTACAACCACCTAACAGCCAAAAGGACTACAAGCACACGAGAAACATTCCACAGCCAGGCAAACAAACCACAGCCAGGTATTTACAGAGCAGCTCCATCACAGCACCACCGAGGACTTGTGGGTTCAGCCCAAGCTTATTTACTGTGAACAGAAAAATAGAAACTTGGACAAGTAGAATGCACTAGATCACAACAGCCTGAGGACAAAACAACCCAGAACCATTGTACAAACTTCAGAGGGAAAATGGTTTCCCAGAAAAGGACACAATGAATATGTGAGAGTGCTGAGAAGAAAATGAGTGCCCTTATCAGGTATACTGAACCAATCTCTTCCCTTCAATGAAAAGCACTAACATTTCATGCTAAGATTCTTGAGCAGCTAAGCTTCTCTAAACATATTCAGGGACACAGAGATGCTATTTTGAAAGATGCCTAGAAGGGTTTTCAGGAGACAAAGACAAAAAAACCAAGTCAATGATGAGCAGTAACTGTATAATCCTGAGTCGGTACTGCCCATCTGAATGTCAGCTGTTTAATGTACAACTCTCCTCTGACATTTTGCTTTCAAGGCTGCCTGCCTGCTTGGTGTTCAAGCCACACATTTTTCAGCTAATCCTGATCTGTGGAGAAGTTTTATCAGTAGCTATTTAATAGCAATACTGCTACTGAAAACACAACAAAAAAAACCGAACAGCTGGAGCGTTGTGCAGATAGATTTCTTTGCATAAAGGAATAAAGAATCTCAGGATGCATATGGTCATTGAAGAGTTGTTCCACTGAAATGAGAAGCAGCAGGTTGTGCAGACCTTATTATTAATGAGAAGAATTTACTTAGCTAAGCAGCCTGGAAAATCTCATCTTTTGGGGATCTGCTTTCAGTGTTAAAGCACTGCAATGGAGCCTGTACACATGAAGCAAAGAAAACCCTGAAATATTAAATATTAACCAGATACTATTCAATTAAGGAAAGCTTTTGCACAACCCATGAATTACACTGAAAAAGGACTTGACTATTTTGAAGACAACTCTCAGAACCCAGTGGCTCCACAAGTGCAGAATTGCACTCCACCAGCCCTGCTGCTCCCAACCAAAACACAATTTGTTCATTTAACACAGGGACGCAATGACTTAGAGAATACCCTGAGCACTGTTTAAAAAGAAACTTACAACAAAACCACAGAAACCCTCGGAAGTACAGGTAGGACATTTTGGTAGCAATTTAAAAGCTGGGAACTTAGGGTGCCAGTCAACTACAGTACCCAGCTCTCCACCTTTATAAAGATCAAGAGGCTGAAAGATAAATCTGATTGAAATGGCTTTCTTTACAACATACCTGTTCTTTCTCAGGCAGAGGACTCAGTATGCCATAATCTTCTGGTCTTTGGATAAGTATTCTCTAAGCTGTCATTTCCGATAGGTTATGTACAGTTTTATACAGGGGGGTGTTATTATTTCAGATCAGAGAGGATTTATAAATCTTCTCTCCATAACCACTGTGCACTACTGCCTTTTTAGCCAGCTCCTCCTTAGGAAGCCCAAAAACCTGGATGAAGGATGGACACAGATCCCTGCTGGAGCCCTTGGCCAGACAAACTGGTGGAGGATGGCAGGACCAGCTCAAACTGGGCCACAGAGAACCCTTCACTGTCACCCACTGTCCCCCTTGAGACAGGTCCCAAACCCCTGGTGATAGAGGTGGTCAATAAAACTACCCAGCACACACGACACCCACAGAGGATGCACAGCAATGATCTGGGAAGGGCCCTGAACACCACATTCATACCCGAATTTTATCCTCACCCCCATCTCCCATAAATACCCAGAACCCTAAAACTGGGTCACTGCTGCCTGCAGGGTGGCAGGGGAAAATTCATAAAAATTAATGCAGGGAAAAGAAATAAACTTTTATTGGAGGAGTGGGCTCTGGCTGCCATGCCCCAGGAGCCTCAGTGCCATCAGCATTTTGTGGTGCCAAACCACAATTTAAAGGCTGAATTTTATGCCAGCTCACCGGCCCTGTCAAGGCTTCCCATCTTCCACTTCAGCCCATTAATATCACAAGAAGTCAAGAGCCTTCTTTGGCCTCATCCCCACTTCTGGAAAGGACTTGTACTCCCTCCAAAAGCTGCCTCTCCTGATGAGGCTGTGAGAGAAGATGCTCTTCCCATGCCAGGAAAGCACAAACTCCTCCACCTCTAAACTCTAAACTGCAGCACCAGTCAGCAGGATTTGTGTCTCAAAGTGATGTATTTTCAAGAGAGACATGGTTTTCTGATTCAGAAGAGCCTTCTAATAATGAACTGCATGGCCCACAGCTATTTCAGTTTGGTGGTTTTTAAATAGCACAAAAATTTCATGACAAATTATGTTTTTTTAAAGAACTTAGGGTAGGAAAAAAATAATAACCAATTCATCTATTTGCAAGGAACAGCCTTCCAGTAAACACCTCCATCATAAAGGAGACAAGAGACAGAAAAGTTCCCTTCTGCCTCTGAAATTCAGGTTTTACCACATGCAAAAAGAGCAGACAGCATGAGCTGAGCTCAGGACGTCACTACCTGATTATCTCCTGAGAGAATAATGCAGCTTTCATATCAAGAACACACAGTTATAGGTCTCTGCAAGACATTTCTCAGAAATACAATTAGCAGGTAATGTAATTGAACAAATATGCCTCATGGAAAGAACATAAATTTCAAATTAACCAGTGCCTGAACTGACTTTGTTGTTGATCACATTTCATCCAGGCTTAAACCAGCACAGTCCGACCAACCCGGCCTCAAACTGCAGGGACCTTCAAACCACCAGTCATGGGGAGCCAAAGTCTGCACCCAGCAGGAGCTTATGAGCAGAAAGAAAATGCCCTCAGACACCAAACCTGTGTGCATGCAGAATTCACTGTCTGTGTGAGTGAGCAGTTTCAACACCTCTGCTTTGCCAAACAATCAAAGCATTCAAAATGAAGCCAACCTGCCTGTTCCTGTCCCACAGTAAAACAGCACAAACGTGTGCCACCCTCATCTGCACACTGAATTATCCTTCCTTGGTCTGAAGGAAGGGCCAGCAGCCTCAGGAGAAAAACATCACAGCTAGAACAACTGAAACCAAAGGAAAAAACTGGCATTTGAGTGCCTCCGCTCTGACACGAAAAGCTCCTTCTCACAGTAATCAATAGGTGCCATTTCCCCTCAAACTGGCCGTTTTCTGCACATCCAAACCAGAATATTGGTGCCCACCAGAAACCCAATGCCAGCAGTGCCTCAGGGTGAGCTTCACCCTCAAACATCCACCTCTCCTCAAAGTCTCGGAGGTTTGTAAAACCACAGACAGATTAATAAAATTGACCAAGGATGAAGAAGGACTAAAATAGCTTGCTTGCTTGCTGAAGCCACTGGCAAAAATCAAACCAATTAAAATCATGATCTGAGTCAGTTTTAGTGGATTGTTAGCACCTCGGGCAAAACGCTGCTAGAGCAGAGCTGGAGTTGGTTTCCAATTCAGCTGTCAGTGTGACAAGGGAAGGGGCTGGAGGAGATGAAGGAAGGCATTAATAACAACAGAGGCAAAGAGCAGAGCTTGGTCCACACCACGGGCACAGGATTTGCATCAGCTTCCTGTGCCCATCTGACAGCAAGCCTGGCCCAGGGCAGGAATAAAACCAGGAAGGGAAGAAGAAAACTTGAAGGGAAGCAAAAAAAAAAAAAAAAAAAAAAAAAAAAA
>WEKY01039775.1:22051-34352 GCA_013390045.1 Picathartes gymnocephalus | reverse complement strand
CAAAAAAACAAACCCAAAAAAACAAACAAACAAAACAAACACCCACCAAAAAAAAAACCCAAAAAACAAAAAAACCAACAACCCCAGGAGATGGTGCACAGACACATAGTCAATAAAGAATACTTTTACAAAGCAGTTTAAACCAGACATTCCCAGAGAAAGTGTTTTCAGTGAGCAGGTGACAAAAGCACCTTGCAGACCCCTGTGGACGCTTCATGGACAGCCAGTCCTGTGCCTGACCAAGCAGAGGGAAGGCTGGGATCATCACCACCAAACCCAACAGAAATACCCCACTGCAGTGGGAAGGGGCACAGCAAAGCACAGGATGAGCACACCCTGTGGATCTGTGCTGCATCTCCATTAGGGAATCGGCTCAGCTGGCGTCCCCCAGGACAGGATGGAGTGACAGCAGCAGCGTTTGCAGGGCTGGAGGGGACAATGACCTGACCTACAAAGCAGCTCAGCAGTGACGGTGACTGGTGCCCCGGGAGCTCCACCAGGGAGCGATGGTAACCCCGGGAGCTCCCAGCAAGGGCACCAGGCTGGTGCTGGAACTACCATGGCAATTCCTAGTGCACACACAAATCCCATACTGCAGACTCAAGCCTCAAAATCACAGTTCATTCTGGCAGGCTTCAGGCTTATCTTAGAACACTGATTCAACACAACCCTCCCCACACTTTATATAAAGAAAAAAAGCTGAAAAAAGGAGAGCAAACATTTAAAATATTCATCACAACAGCGGTCAGCACTATGAAATGCAGAGCATATCACACTTCCAGTGAGGATTTGATTGAGCAAGGCTGATACCGAGCAGCACAAATCATGTTTCAATCTAACCTGACACCACAGCACTGGCTCAGGTCCTGTCCTTTATAAGGTGCCACCCAAATAAACACGGATGAGCCAGCAGAGTCTCTTAGCAGGAGTTACTCAAACACGCCCCATGCACAGGGACAGCTTTAAATGCTTAAAGCTGCAGTGAGAACAGTAATTAGAGACCTGACTGAGGAGGCAAAAGCACTTTAAGGAAAGCCATATAAAAGACCAGAGTTCCACACAAAGATTTGCTGATGAATTACCAGGAACGATCTTCCCAGCTTTATGAAAGAAGAGCCACTCCTCAGTGACAGAGGCACTGCCCGACAAACGCGGATCAAAGGCTGCTGTGTTTTCATTTCCTTCACAAGGCTTTTGCCACTCTCTCACACTTCCCCGTGCACACTCAGCGGCTCCTCAAACACCCTGACCTGAGGATTTGTGACAGTGGGAGCGCGGCATGACGAGAACACACAGCATGCACTGACAGGGACCCAAACCACAGTGCCAACAGGCTTTGGGTGAATGGCAAGTGGAGATGCTTGGCACCTTGCAGGACAGACTGTCCAGTCTTTCCTGCAGCATTTCGGGCTGTCAAACCCGTGTGCTTCCCCTACAGTCTGGTATCACTGCGAGTTTCCAAGGCACGGCTGCTGGGGAGTCTTTGCTTTCAATACTACTACAGGAGTTAACCCCATTCATGCCATTAGAAAAGTGCAAGGACCTACATTTTCTTTCAAGCTGCTTTATCAGTCAAAGAAAGATCTGGCTTCCAAACGCCAAATAATTTAGTCTGGTAATTATTCAGTTAATTCTGGCAGAAGCACACACTTTGAATTCAGTGAAAATGCCCACTCACCCCCACATTGCCTTCAACACACCAGTAAATGTATTTATCTTTTCTGTGACAGAGCTCCTGAGCTGCAGAAAAACTCAAGCAGTAATTCCAGTAATTTTGGGGATCACAAGGCCCACTGACCCTGGTGCCACACGTGGGCTTTGACAGGACTGGTAATTAAAGGACAGCATTTGTCCCAGCCCAGTGCAAGCCCAGGACAGATCTTTCTATCCTATGGCAAATGGAAAGCAAGACTTTGGAAACCGAGGCATAGGCGGGGGACAACTTGAAGACTTCATTTTAAAAAATAGTTGCATTCTTGGGTGTTTGAACTAATACATGCAGGACACAGATTTAACAAGCAACAAAAACACTCACAGTTTTATAAATTGAAAAGGTAAAAAAATCAGACAAGATGAGTGAAGTATTTTAGATCCTTGACCTCTGACTGACCAGAACATCACACACCCCATTGAGCTGGGTCTCCCTTCTAGATATTTAACTATTTATTTTTTACTTCTAAACCCAGTTCTGCCTCTCTTCATTAGAAGTTCATCCTTCTCCTGCCACTTTACAATGCGGGTACATTTCAGACAATCTGCAAAAGACCCAACTGGTAGAAAATATCTCCTCAAGCAATGAACTCAGCCAGTTTCACTGGTCTGCAAAGGTAATTCTGAAGAGGCTTTTTACTTCTGCAGAGGTGCTTCCCTTAACACGCTCAGCTTCAGCAGCTCAGACGCTCATCTCGTGGTGGTGGCAGCTGCTGTGACAATAAACACACCTCTCTGGGGTTCTCCTGAAGGGCCTGGAGCTGCAGCAAATCCATGGGCTCCTTGTGCTGCTCGTGCCTCACCATCTCCATCTCTGGCACCGAAAACTCCGTGTGTCCCTTGGACCCCGGCCCACTGAAACTCTTCCCACGGATCAGTCCCTGCCCCAGCTGAGCCCCATCACTCCCGTGGCTCCTCACAGATCCCCTCTGCACTCAGCAAGGACACAGCCAGGCTGTCACCACGCTTCCAGAAACACTGATCAACTATGCCCATCACATCTCTCTCCCATCACGTTCTTCAGCTTCCTTGTGCTCTCCAGAGACTTTGCAAAGCTCATTTTCCACCATTCAAAGTCTCACAGACTTTGCTTTCTCCTGCCACTGCACCACACTTTCTCCCCCTTCCATTCTCAGCCTGGCACCTCTCATTCATTCCACAAAGCAATGAAAGTTCATCCTCCACGATCAAATGTAGAGTGAAATAAAAATCAGACACTTCCAGCCCAAAAAGCACAGCCCCTGTGCTTCACTGCTGAGCTCACACCACTGACTCGAAACTCTGCTTTTCTTCAGCTCTCATGTATTTCAAAATCTCTTCCTAACATTGTTCAGAAGTGCCTAACTAATTTTTGTGATCATACTCAAAAGTCTAGCAAAAACATCTCAGCTTTGACAGGAGGCCTTTTCAGACCAAGGGTGGAACAAGGACAGGGATGGAAAACCTGACAGGTCTTTTTCCTTAAAATAGTTCCAGAGTGCCTGTTTTTCCTGAGCAACCTCAAAGAAGTTTTGCTTCTGTCCCCATGGGGGAACAAATCCAAATTTGTAAACCCTGAAAGTTGCCATGGAAAGAATTGACAACTTTCACAGCTCTGCATAATCCTGTTCTCCTCTGCATTCATTAATTGCTGCCCACTTAAATTAAGCATCCCTAAACAAGAACATCTACTGCTCTTAAATGAACGACCAGAAAAAAGTACAAATTTATCTTTGTTCTGTCTTCCCTGCTGTTCTCTCCTTGTACAGGAGTTACTGGATCACTACCCACAAAGCTTTCATTCCTTTCCATCACCCACTAACTGAATACCCCACATGAAGACTGTTATTTCCACTCGTTTGTTACTCCCAACATCCCAAAAATCACGGGATAGGAAAGACACAATTATACAGACAGAACTTGAATCCCAGGGCTTGCAATGATAATCTAAAAAAAAAAGGAAAAGAAAAAAAACCCCATAAAAGCCAATCCCAAAACAAACAGCCCAACCCCTCTTCCAGCCACAGAGTCCAAACACGCAGCTGTGAGTGGCCAGGTGACAGAGCCCTGCATGGCCAATGAGCCAGGCACCCAGCAAGGTCCTGCAGACAAGCACAGGCTGCTTTATCAGCCTGCCTGGCCAGGCAGGACCTGACCTTGCAGTGATCTCCAACAGGTCACACCTCACCCCAGAGATCCATTTCCAGCCGCAGCCGGACTCCTGACTTGCTGCTGCTGGGACCGCCCCGTTATCCGGGGATGGAGAAGAGCTCTGCCATTTCATCCCTTGGGACTCACTTCACTTTCACCACCTTTTATTGAGCTCCGCCAAAACAAATGAAAACCCAATATCCTTTCCTCAGAAAGCAAACACGGGGCAGAGCAGGGAGGAGAGAAGAGCAGCAGATGAAAGTCACTCCAGCTCTCCTTGCCCAGTCACTTGAAGCAGGCAGCTATTTTTGGCAGCCTCGGAACGCTCAGGCACTGCTTTGCAAGATGAGAAGCAAACGTAAAGCAGAGCACATGACAAACCTGCACTGACTGTACCCCAGCGTGCCTGCAGACACCTCTCCTCTTCCCAGGAGCAGAAATAACATTTCAACATCTGCAGAGCGGGCTGGGAGGGAGCACCTGCCCTGCACGATGGCCTGGAACAACTGCAAACCCTGATTCCCTGAGGAAATGCATACACCTGTAACTCCCACCAGCGCTCCCAAAAATAGCTGCACATCTTTGTTTTACTAGGAAAGCCTTTCAGGGATCAGGCATTCCAGCTCTGCACCCCACCAGAAGTGGCACTGGCTTGCAGTGACAGTCCATCACAGTTTCTTACTCTCCTGCAGCACGCAGAGGAACCAAGTGTAAGTGACAGCAGCTCGGAGCACTGTGTGTAATTACAATGAAAACAGTTCTCATTTTCCAGGCAGTGCTGTAGCACAACTTGGGCAAACTGAGATCTAACAGCAACATGAGAATTTCACACGTGCACTGAACATGAAAGGCAGCTGCACAGAACTCCACAGCAGATGCCAAATCCCAAGGAAAAACGCTTCTGTGTGAGCAATTTGACAGCACACGGACAATGTGTGGAAGTAAATCCAGCCACAGCTCCTTGAACCTTGTGGCCAGGACCAGTGAACTGCTTAAGAGACAAAAGGGGGGAAAAAAAGTACCTACCATCTTCTTGGTAACTGCTGGAAAATGGCTGAAAGAAGAAAATCAGAAATCTCTGTGCCCCTGAGTGCCTGCAAGGCCAGGTGTGAGCAGAGCTGTGCATCACCTGGAGCTCAGCCTGCACTGCTCCCTCCGCTGCCCCTCTCTCTTTGAAAGTGTCAAAGAACTAGAGAGGAAAGCTTTCTATTGCACCTTTCCATTTTATGCAAGAAAAAAATGTCCTGCACTTTTCCCCTTCATTAAATGAAAACCAGAAACTTCTAAAATTTGAGCAAAAAGTCTCCTACAACAGAAGGGATAAAACTCTGAGAATTCCTGATTCCCCTTTCCTGGAGGTTCCCAAAAGCTGTCTGGGCACAGTCCTGAGTGATGTGCTCAGGAGATCCCACTTCAGCAGCAGCTCCAGTGCTCCCTCCCAGTGAGGGCCATTCTGTGATTCCATGCACAACATGAACACAAAATCAAACAATTATTTGAGTGCTAATTACCACTGGATTTGAATAAACAGGCTATAGGGGGGTAGGGGAAAGTGGCTTAGAACTCCTAAACTTCCATAATTGAACTCAGTGGCTAAAACCTGAGTGCAGCTGCTGGAGCTGAGAGGTGTCACCTCTCCTGCAGTCCCTGGGGAAGGCACCAGCACGTGGGGACGGTCACCTGCAGCCAGGAGAGAGAGGGCAGTGCCCAATTCCTGCCCAGTGACAAGGGCAAGCCGCCTGTCCCCTCTGTCAGCAGAGGCTGTGCCCAGGTCACTGTGCTGAGCTGTGGCACTGCCCATCCCCAGGGGCCTCTGTGAGGTGACAACAGGGCTGCCCCGAGAGGCTTCCAGTGCGTCCCAGATGGTTCCAGAAGCTTCCACAAAGGCCTCACCAATGTGGCAGCAGAGCTGGTGCCACCTGGGGATGTTCTCAGGGGCTGGAGGAGGGACAAGGCCAGGAGGACCATCAGATGGGTGCTGCTGAAATGCCACCCCTGGGCTGTCACTGTCCTTTCACAGAACAGGGAGACAGAAACCCCCCAGAGCAGCTCAGCCCTGCTGCTGCACCCCCTGTGCTGAGCAGAGGTGGAGCTGTCACTTCACCAGGTGACACCCAAGGCAAGTGGCAGCAGAGCACTCAGGCCAGGTGAGGATGACCCAGTGCCCACCTCTGATGTGATCCCACCAACACAGAACAAATTCATCCTGAACTGGGGGTAACTACAAGCACGTGTATCAAAGATATCTAGCACTGGTTAAACCATTTATTCTTACAGCAACCAAGAGAGCCTTATATCAATTATGCCAAGCCTCAGCTTTTGAAAAGCATCCCTGGGCCACAGAACAGAGGGATCTCTGCAAATCCCTTCATCTCAGCTGCAAGCACAACCAGTGTCACAGGTAACGAAGCACCGCTAGGTCAGATTTAGTCAATCTTGAGCTGTGCACATGTAATGCAGCCCAGATCAATGGCAATTCGATTGCTATTTCAGGAATATCTCTTCTTCCCACTTCATTTCTGTCCTCTGCTCCCTCCCACCTCACAGTGATGCTCTAATTATTCAAACAACGTAAGCAGTGCTCAATCCATGCCAGCCCTTTCTTCCTTTAGCACTGACCTTGCCTTATACATCACTCACACAAAACTAATTAAGTGGAGAACAGTCTCACTTTACACTCTCTCCATGAAAAGAACTGAATTGTTACCTGCCTGAGGGTGCAATTCAAATTATTTTCTCTTTCATTTCACTCAGCAACACAATGCAAGTATTGAGCAAGAAACCAGACCAGGCAATGCAAGGAAACCCTCTACCCAAGACACCACACACAAAATTAAAAGGGTTATTGGAAATAACATACATAACATAGTTGTCTCATTTTGGTTTTTAACGTGCATTTTCATGCAAGCTTGACCAAGACACGTTTTGGGAAAAGCAGGGAATTTTGGTTAGGTCAAATGATGGAGCTGAGGAAGGAGAGAGGGTTTGGGCTACACAAGCCCTAGAGACAGGCTCAGGGAAGAGGGACAGGAATGGCTGAGAAACCTCCAGTGCCACAGACGAGATCTGGAACCACGGAATCTGTGAGAGCATCCAGCCACCAACACGGCACTTCCTCTCCAATACACAAACACAAAAATCCAGCTCTGAGAATGCTCAGCTAGAGGTTGTCTGGGATGTGAAGCCTGTCCTCCTGGAGTTAGAGATGTTTTGTCTGTGCACGGAACAGCTGCAGACTGACAGAGGATTGTACAGAAGCGTGCATTCACAGCTTGCAGGAGACTGAAGAACAGGACTTGCCCTGCCTGTGCTCCTGCAGACGTGGTTCATGGAACTCTGGAGCTGCGTCTTCTTCAACACACGGCAGCAAGAACCCACAGGAACAGAAGCAGAAAATGAGCATTCACTGAGCCAAGGCTACCCTGCAGCACTCGATTCCCCAGGCACAGGGGTAAGACCAGTGCCTTGCAGGAAACGTCAGCAAGTGGCACAAACCGAGTCCAGGACAAGTGCCCAGGGTACTGAGGGTGGCCACAGGGCAGAGATGCCAGCAGCCCAAGCCACGGGAGTTCCTGTGCCTGTGCTGTGGCTGCTGGTGCCCCTCCCTCTGCAGCGCCCTGCAATGCTCTGTGGGGCTGCTCACCCTCCAGCCTTCATCTGCCTGCGAGTTTTTCCTTTGAAGATGAGATTTGGCATCTGCCAAGAACCAACTATTATTAAGTTTCCCTCTAGAACCAAAAAAAAAAGATGATTTTTACTACCTTCTGTAAACAGGAGCTCTTGGCATGGACAGCAGCCACACCAGAACCACCCCTGTAACAAAGCCCAGAGCGTGAGCTTGTCCCTGACAATCCTGCCCTGCTGTGGATTTCCTCAACACTGGAAATCATTAAAGAGCATCGGCAGGAACGTGCTGGCATTTTGATCCTAAAACTGCTTCCACTTTTCAGTTGCTGACGTTTTATCAACATATGTGAGGGGCCACTGTCTGGGGATTGAGAGGGAAGGATGCTTCCTTTATAAAGAGTTTCTGTCGTTTGTGGTACCAGAGCCAGGCCCAGATAATGAGTCAGAACAGGAGGCAGTTACTGTAAATATTCCAGGCATGGGCACATTAACAACCACCCACTAATCAGAGAAAATGCCACAGGCAGACACTGAGAGCTCCCACGGGTGTCAGTGGGAATTGTGAATGGATCAGGACCTCAGCCAAGTGCAGAGCATCCTTTGTAACCTGCAGCATCAACACCCAGGGCGGGAGGGGTCACGGCCCGGATTCTGGCTGTCCTTTCCAGTGGGAGATGCAGCATCTACTCAAAGTGCATCTGCAATCTCACACAGGAGGCTCAGAGATTTGTGAAGTGACCAAAACAAAAGCCTAGGGTTTAACACTCACCCTGTGGTGTCATTCAGTGTTTAGAACACAAACACAGGTTCTGGTGCAGAAGTCAATAGCACCAACTGACCACAGAAAGACTCAGTGTGCTGCTGGCAAACGTCTGCATGAACAGACCCAAAAGCTCACACCCTGAACTGCAGCTGCTGCTGAGGTTTGGTGGGACTTTTGGTGTGAAAGGAGCAAGAACGGGCACCCAAATTTGTGACCAAAAGACAAAGCAATGCCCGGCCTGCGCCGTGAGCTGGGCAAGCAGCACTGGAGGCACTCAGCACCTGCTCCCTTCCCCCTTCTCAGCCAGCTCTGCACTTGCTGCTAATTTTGATTCCGTGGACTCAGACCAAGACGTGGTCAGCTTACAAGCTGCTCCTCTTCAGCCCCTGAAGTAAGTTACTTTCTCATGATTCAGTACCATAGAAATATAACTGTTGAGATCAGCTCCTTTATTTTTGTCAGCTTTTTCCCAGACCTTTCAATCATAAGCTGCATTATACTATACTCCCATAAAGCCAGGAAAAGCAGTAATAGATACCTCAAAATTCTGACTTCTATTTTTCCTGCCAAGTGATTTCTCTAAGTGCTTTGTTTTCTGCTGCCACTGAATTAGAATAGTACCTGTACTTCCAAAGCCTTCACTGTTACTGTCACTATTTCAATAACTCTTCTCAGATTAGAAGCTTTCAGCTTCAAAAATGCTCCTATTTTGCTTTCTGCAGAAGAAAACACACTGCATTTTCTCACTGCTTCTGGCTGAGGTTATCAGATTTTTGGACAAAGCTATCCAAGTTCCTTGTGGTGACAGCAAGGTGACAGGAAAGATCCTCCTGCATCTGCTTTGATGGGGAAGCCAACGGTACATAACCCCCTCAGGAAAAACAAATGCAGATGAATCCATTCCTCAGGTTGAGTTTGAGGCACTCTGCTCCAGCTCTTGACTTTGCTCATAGGAGCCACACAAATTGCACAGCAGCCTCTGGAAAGAGTCTGGCTGGAATACCAGACGGCACGAGCTCTCCAAGGCCCCGGTCCAAAGCTCAGGGCTTTCAGCACATCTCAGCTCCCTTTCCAATGCCCAATATTCTCCTTCTGCCCCACAGTTCACCCCCAAATAAAAGATAAAAAATATTTAATTCAAAACAGGAGATGTTGGAACAGCCCAAGGACCACTGGGGACACTGCTGGTACTACTCTCAAGGTGCAAGGCAAAAACTTTTGGGGGAGAATTGTGGGAAGTGCCCTGGCACACCCGGGGCTCTGTGCACAGCAGCTCCATGGCAGGACAAGAACCTGTGTGCTGGGAACTGCTCTGCTGGGCTGGGAACACACCCAGAGCATCTCCTGAGCACAGAGCTGCTCCCAACCACCCATCAGGGACCAGGGCTGGGCTGGGAACACACCCAGAGCACCTCCTGAGCACAGAGCTGCTCCCAGCCATCCATCAGGGACCAGGGCTGGGCTGGGAACACACCCGGGGCACCTCCTGAGCACAGAGCTGCATCAAGGAGAGCTGTTCCCATCCACCAGTGACACCTCAGGACACTGAGCTGTTCTCCTGCAGATCCTCACGGTCCTGCCAAGCCTGGGAAGAGCACAGTGAGGAGGCACAGACACCTGCCCAGGACGAACCCAAGCCAGAGGGGACAGGCTGCTCTGTACCCCAAACCCCCACCCTGGAGCAGCAGCAGCGCTGCCACTCTGCCCTGGGGACGCAGCTGGGAGGTGCCTGGGCTCAGAGCACCCTGCTCCTGCCTAACTCGCACACGGTCTGGAAAAAACAGGGGGGAAGGAAAATCAGTGCCATAATCCCACAGGTACACACTCACAGCTAATGCAGCATCTCACAGAAAGTAAAGGTGCACAGCCCCCACTTCATTCTGTTAATCCATGAGCTTTATGTAGATTGGGATAGCTAATTCTCAAACATCCACAGCCACTTTTGAAAGCAACGAGGTATTGAGCAGAACAGAGTCATCACTGGGTTTTCTAGGCAGGACTTTTAAGTGGGACCAACACACCCTAAAGCGAGAAGTTACTCTCCTCTTTGACTTCAAGAAAGAAAAAAACTCCTACTATTTTAATATAAATAGATTCTGATACTTCTTGACACCACCACAGACTCTATAAAAGGGTAATTTAACTGCAAACAACCACTGCAGGGCACTAAGTATTTGCTCTGGACTGTGCTTATTTCCACCAAAATCCATGGCCTTTCAGGGCTCTGTACAAGTCAGTTTTTTCTAAAAAGACCCACCCAAAAGCCAATTGAAGAAAGTGTCTTTCAACAACTTACACAGAGCAGCTCCTACAACTGGGCTGAATGTGGCCCTCCCCAAGTTCTGGAGAGAACAACAGCGAAGTCTCCCCTCATGCACAGCCCTGCAGTGCCCGAGAAAGCTCCGGGAGTACAAAAAGCTGACACTGCTCTCCCTTAGAAATATTCCACATTAATTAGGCAAATATAACCCTGAGACACCTGCATTTAGAGCAGCTACTCAAACCCCATCACGTTACATTACAGAATGGGCATACACGAGCTGTCACCACAATAAAATACTCGTACATTAAACATGACTATATTGTTCTTTGAAAGAGGGGTTAACGAACTCAAAACGACAGAGCTTTCTCTCAGGACTCCAGTGCCACAGAACAGCTGCAGAAAAACGCAGGAAATGGTATCCCACCCTCTCCAGGCAAATCACTGTTTTATTGTATAAAAAAACCCAACTCAAACCAAAAAAACCTAACAAAAAACCCACCCATCACTGCCTGGATTTACTGTGGCTGGAGCCAAATTAAACATTCCCATTTAACAGAATTAACACTTGCAATCACCAAAAGAGAACCCAGGTGGTTCAGAGGAAAAAACATTTCCTATTTTCGTCTACAACTCAGGAGGCTAAAGACGACCACGCAGCCTCTGCATGAGCTAGTAAATATGAACTCCTTGTCGCCATGCCCGGAGCCTTTCTAAAGCGTGACTGCACAGGTGATAACCGTGACTCACAAAGCCCCTCACGCACGTACCGGCTCCTCCTGCTCTACCTAAACCTGCCTCTTCGCTCGCTGATAACACACAAAGTTTTTAGATGAGCTCAGAGAGCGTAGCAGCGTCTCCTGGAAGCTGAGTATCAGCACCAACTGCTCTTCTTGGGAGCCTGAGAATATTCACCTTCTGCTACCCTGTCAGCACTGACATCAGAGCCTCGCACGTCTCAGGCATCACTGACTCATTAACAGCACATACAAATGTCTTTGTCCCACTGCTCTGAAATGTGTACAGAGGCTATTTCGGACATGAAATGTGTCATTAAACCTTGTAATCACAGCACAAAATGGAATAGGTGAGCTTAACAAAAACAAGCTTTCAAGCAAGCATAGCACAAGTATGGCAATTTCCTTTTCTTTACGGTTATAACACAGTTCTAAATCATGCAAAATAATTCCTCAGAAAGGCGGGAATCTTTTGTTCTGCACTGCTTAATCAATTATTTAGAGCACAATTTAGTGAGGCCACCATAAAAGAAAATCAAAACCAACTCAACTTCAAAGAATATGATGTAAAGGCAAAACGTATTTATCTAGAAAAAAGTAAGGCTTTGCAATGCATCTGAGTAGTGAAGTTGATTGTGTTGCTGACAAAAAAAATGTGATGCAAACGCTAAGGTTTCAGACACAAGACAGTATGGTAGAAACGGGAAAGACAGCTGGGGAAAAAAAACCCACAATAAAAAAAAAAAAAAGGTTAAACATAAAAAAATAGGGCTAAACATAAACTTCCAAAATCATGAAACCAAAAAAAGCTTTTTATCAAGAATAGAAAGGTTGAATTGTTTTGATTCGGCCTCTCAGGCTGCTGGAAAAGTATATGACAGAGGAGTGCCCCACTCCGTTTCATAGAACTAGTAAATCAGGAGTAGTTTTCGGTCCTTGGGGGAGGCTCGGCCCGCAGCCCCCCCGGGACCCCCCCAGCCGGGCGGCAGAGACCGCACTCGGGTGTCGGGGGAGCTCCGGGGCCACCGCTCCGAGCGACACCGAGCCCCGCGGCCCGACCGGGGCTGGGCACGG
>WEKY01039775.1:11184-21416 GCA_013390045.1 Picathartes gymnocephalus | reverse complement strand
CCCAAAGGAACCTCGGGCGGGGGGCAGCGTGCGTGCGCGTGGGGGATCCTCTCTGCCGAAAAGGCAGAAATAACACCGAGAGGAGGGGAGCGGGGGGAGAATGAGGAGCCGGCGAGCTGCCCGCTCCCCGGCGCGGAGCCTCGGAGCCCGGCGGCGCCGCCGCGGTGCCTGCGGGAGCGGAGCAGGGAGCGGGGGGCTCCGGCAGCCGCAGCACCGAGCCCCTGCGCCGCTCGGCGTGCCGGAGACAAAAGCGTTCTTCCCTGTGTCTGCCCGGCCCCGGCCCCCTCCTTCCCCCGCCTCCCCGGCTCTGCCTCCCCTCCCCGGGGCCAGGGAAGCGCAGCTGGTCCTGCAAGTCCCACCGACCGGGGGAGGGGGGCACCGTCAGTTGCGGGGGGTTGCTTGCTTGGGTGTGTTGGGTTTGGGTTTTTCTCTTTTCGCATCCTCCCCTAATGATAATGGGATGGAGCAGCAGAGCTGCAGCCGCGGATAGGAGGAGGAGGAGGAGGAGGCGGACGCGAGTGCCCGTCACTGCAGAAGAGGCGGCAGGTTTACGCTCGCGGCTGGAGGGGGCAGCTCCAGCCCCCCGGCCCCGCGCATCCCCCTCCCCGTCACCCACACCGGGGCTCCATTAAACGGTACGGGGCACGGGGGGGACAACGCGCATCCCGCTGCCCTCCGGCCAAGGAACGCTGCCCCGGCCGGACCTGGGCTGTCCCCCGGTTTGGGGAGCCGCTCCCAGCCCCGGTACCGCAGGGCAGGCTCTGGCCCCAGCCCGAAGCCTGTTGCTGCCGTCGCGGGAGCGCAGAGCGCCGGCCGGGGGCTCGGGTTCCCGTTAGCAGGGGGCACGGAGGGCGAAGGGGATCGGGTTCCCTCAGCTGGGAACACGCAGAGCCTGCGCTCGCTGCCGCCCGGCCCTGCCGCCCTTCCCCGGGGCGTGGGACGGCGCTGGCCCCCTCCCTCCCCTCATCCATCCCCCTCGGGGAGCAGGAGCGGAACCCCAGGAACAGCCGGAGCCCCTCACCTGTACTACAGAGCGGCCTCTCCCACCCCCCGCTCCCCCTCGCCCCGTCCTCCTCGGCGGGGCAAAACTCGCTCTGCCGGGGCCGCCGTCGGGGGAGGGAGAAACCCGATGCAGCCGGCGGCCCTGAGAGCCCGGCGCCGCTCGGCAGCGCCCAAAATAAAACGCCGGGAAGGGCCCGGGGGAGCCCCTCGGTGCGGCAGCCGTGCTCGTCCTGCCCCCTCTCCCCACAGCCTGTCGGGGGCGGGGGACACGAGGGGACAGGCAGGGCTGGCAGCCCCGGGAGGGCGCTGGGCTCCGAGCACTTCCCCGCACACCGTGCCCCGCTGCAGGAGCGGCCCCCAGCCCAACGGGGGTCCCCGCACAGCAGCAGCCCCGCGGCCGCTATTTTTAGTGGGCCCGAATTCCTGCCCGGCCCCCTCACCTGCTGCAGCCCGGGACAGCTGGGCTTGCGGCGGGCAGCGGGTCCCGTCCGATCCCTCCTGCCCCGGGCACGGCGCTGCCGGGAGAGGCACAGCAGCCTCGGGGTAAGTGGGTGATGAAACACGGCCTGCCATAAAGCCTGGCTCCCACCGCGCACAGGTGCTGCAGATCGGGTGCAATGAGGGATATTAGGGGTGTTTAAGCTAAGAACCAGGAGCCAGGATGGCAGCTGTGGTCCTGGCTCTTGGTTGACTTGGTGGGGTGAGCTTTGCTTTGCAGAGACACAGGATTGCTGCGGAATTGGGGAGGTCGCCATCACTGGAAGTGTTTTAAAACCACAGAGCTGTGGCACTTAGGGACGTGGGTTAGTGAGGAACAGTTAGATTTGCTGATCTCAGAGGCCTTTCCCAATCCAAATGATTCTGACATTCAGTCAGCCCTCTGATGATAGTGGCCTTGGAGTGCTCTCCGGGTCAGTCTATTTCACACGAGCCTCTTCAGCTGTTTGTTTTTTTAACACATCAGAGACTCTCCAGGGGGTTCAAAACCTGCTCTTTTTCTTGTCTGTTTCTCTCCAGTCAAACGGGGACTGCTGAATCTAGAGAGCTGGGAGTGGCATGGGGAAGGAGAGATTCTGTGCTCCAGCTGAGCCAGCGCTGTCAGAAGTAGCTGAGGAACCCCAGCAAGGAGATTTCAGCTGTCCAGTACAACTTAGACCTGATTTTCAAAGACACTTGCAGTGTCTTTGCGGAGTCAGTGACAATTCACGCTTCTGGTCTGAGGTCTCTCCAGCACCAAATGTCACTGATAAACGCCGTGTTAGTGCTGAACCTGCCTCACCCGAGCCATTCTCATCTTTGCCAGGAGATCTGTTCCATTTTGCAGAAATAGTTATTACATTGACCAAACGAGGCCCGTACACTCAAACTTCCTACACTGGAAGGAGGCAGCAGCTCAGCAGGTTGGGGAGGAATTGTACCAACTGGTGGGCAGAGAGAGCTTACCCTGCTGTTTTAAAATGAGGCCGTTTTTCCCCTTACTAGTTTTCAGGCCTTAGAAGTGTCAGTTAAAACAGTTATAAAATATCATGTTATGTGTACAAAATATAAGGGGATTTGTATGAAGGCTTATTGCAATCCAGGTACAGTTTGCACAGCCTTTAATTTGAAAGCTGCCTTGATGGCTTGAGTGGAGATGGTAGCTCAGGATGCTGAGTTCTGTCTTCAGATTGCCTCATCAGTTCCTCGCTTTGAAGTGAGCATCTCTGGATTTTAGGGAAATCAGTTCAGGTCTGGGCTTGCAACAGAAATTTCTTTAACTAACTCACAAATATTTAAACCTGAATCTGAGCCTCAGTGCCTCGGTGCATCACTTCCCAACTGTAGTAGGGAAAATCGTCACCTCGTGGCTTTCCAGCTGCAGCCCTGCAAGCCGAGAAGCACTCGGGTGCTGTGGTGACAGAGGTGATGCACAACGAGCTGCACAGCACAGCCTGGCTCAGGCAGAAACGTACCTGTCCACGGCCCTGGCATGGATCCTGTACCTCTCACTGACAGCATTCTCTGCCTTTCTGAAGTTACAGCAGTTGCTGCACCTCCAGAGAAATCAGGTACCGAGAGGAAGGAGATTTAGTGAAGTTCAGTACAAAGAAATCTGATGTGTCCCGTGAAAATGCTGTTCAGGTGTTCCCTATCCACCTGTGTGCCTTGGGGGGGTTTAAATTCAAGGCATTCGTTGTTGGGGGAGCACGATTTACAGTCCAAACCGAGTAAATTGCTCTAATTACACACCTTTTGTGCGCCTCCCAAGATGGTGATGGAGTCATTGAAGCTGAGTGGCAGCAAGCCAGGCAGCACAAATGGTCGGAGCATCATCTGTACCCTTGTATGGTTCCTGAGCTCTCCTTCCCAGAGGGACAAACGCGATGGCCCCAGGCACAGCACGGGCTCACAAGCCGCGGGTGAGAAGTGACACTTGAGGCTTTTGCAGCACAGACACACACACAGAGCAGGTGATACTGGTGCTCTCCGAACGCTCCCAGCTCGGGGCGGCTCTCTGGGAGCAGGCACAGCCGAGCTGCACGGAGCTGTGCCTCTGCTGAGGGTATTTATTCCCCCTCAAACATCTCCCAGAAGGTTCTGACTTGGCACAGGCTTGGCTCAGTCAAGTGTCATTTAACAATCTGAAACTGTAAACTGTGAGTGCTTTTATACAGCGAAGCTCTTGCTGCTTAACGTGCAGTAGCTGTGTGGTCTGTCTATAAAACACACACTGAAATCATGCTTTTCCTACCCTTGTAAAATATCTGTAGAGACACAGATCCCCTGAGGAATTCTGGAACTCGCACAAACACAGTAATGACATTGCTCCTCGAGTACTTTTTCGTTGCTTCTCTGGTATGGACACTGGTAGGGCCTGAGCAGAGAAAATCGCAGGCATATTTGCAACTTTCTCATGGTTCTGTTAAGCTTGTTGTGGGAATTCACTAATACAAATATGTAAACAGTCTTGTACCTGGTGTTCACACAGAAGAGAGTTAGAAAATAGAGTTATTTATCATTATCCAATAGTCTTAAGAGGTGTTCATCTTACTTACCAATAGTGTAATACCTGTGCACGCTGTTCTATATAAGACCCGCGTTTTTGTAACAAAGTGGAATGCACTGGATCTGTGTTGTGCAGAATGTGTGTTGCTCGTCCTTGCCGTCCCCAGGACAACAGTGACACTCTGACTGATTCTCAAGTTGAAATTTTCCCTTTTCTGTAGGCAGGGGTTTGTAAAAGTTCCACATTCTACTCTTTTATATTGCAGTGATCTTACATTGTGCCATTAAAGCTTTGTCATGATGGCTCCTGGTATGTTCCCAGTTAAATCTGAAGTAAAACTCTCCCTACATTCAGGCAGAGCAGGATTAGGCCTTACATTTAAGATTCCAGACATGATAAGGTCTCACTAATACAAGTCCTTAATCCTCATTTCAATTTATATTTCAATATTCATACTGGCATCTAGAGGTATCTCTTCAATGTAGATAAAATAAGGAAGGCATGTGTCTGGTTTAGTTGCCACTGTTTTGCAACGGTGCCTGTAAAATCAGCCCGAAGAAATCATTGCACATCTCCTCCTTTCCTGGCCTGCCACTGCTTCCATTGGAATGCCAGGGCAAATTTCTGTACTAGCAGTTGTGTGCTACAATAAAACCCACGAGGATTTACAGGTCAGACAAATCCTAAACACAGGGTCAAAGCACAGCCTGTCCTGGAGCAGGCACAGCCCTGTTCTCATGGATGCTTCATTTGCCCCCCAAATTATTTTTACCTTTCCTATTCCTACGCATCTAGAGCACTGCACAGAAGATCTTTTGTGGGCAGACAGCTTGCTGTGCACAATCTTCCTCCTTCTGATTGCCAAAACCAACTGCTACACACAAAGAGAGTTCCAGCTAATGGATGGTGTGGAGATTGCAGTTTAATTTCTTTGAGTAACTCAGTCTGATCGACAGAGACGCCCTTGGAAGATCCAAGGAAAGGGATCATGATCACACATTCCATGGAGTGCTGATCCTGTCTCCATCACTGCCCTTCTCAGCAGGACAGGGCACAGAAAATACAACAAAAGGCTCGAGAGTTGGGCTGAGGACAGGGACAGATCACACACCAATTACTGCCACCGGCAAAACAATTAATTTAATGTCCTATAAATCAAATGAGAAGTAAAAACTAAATCTTGGAAACCTACAAAAGAAATTTTCTCTCTTAAAATCCTACCCAGATTACCTGTAA
The DNA here is from genome assembly GCA_013390045.1 of Picathartes gymnocephalus. Taxonomy (NCBI): domain Eukaryota; kingdom Metazoa; phylum Chordata; class Aves; order Passeriformes; family Picathartidae; genus Picathartes; species Picathartes gymnocephalus. The sequence continues at coordinate 16,192 of WEKY01039775.1, read as the reverse complement.
TGGATGCCTGCTTGCCAGAGGTTGCCCCTCTGCTCGGGTTTGATGAATTGCAACCCCACGTATCTCTCCTCTCAGCAGATGATAAAAACAGCCTTGGCTGGCTGCAGGAAACACAACCACAGAGCAGCAGTGCTATGCTCACACCACGTGTTCCATAAAATCCACGCTCCTCAGAAGAGGCTGCCAAGCAGCTGCCGGATGATCTGAACGTGTCATGGCAACGAAACTCAAGCCTTGGTAGACCCTGAAGCAGCAACTTGGCCTCTCCAGAGCTCGAGGCTCACCCAGCTCTGACTCTGTTGGCCCCTCAGTCATGGACATGGGAACACCTGAGCTGGTGACAGCTGTGCCACCAGCCCTGGGGCGGGCACAACGTGGGCAGCAGCACAGGGAGCACGATGTGCCCGAGACCACCCCGGGTGAGCCTGGCAAGAGCCCAGCACCCAGAGCTCACCAACAGCCACAGATCCTCCAATGCAGCTTCCACACAAGCCCAGGGCTCCCCTATTTGGAAAGCATCAGCACCCCCTGAAAAAGAGGAGTGAGAGTCAGGGACACAGGGCACTTTTGGAAGAGCCACATCCTTTCCGTTTGAATGTGGTGCTTGTCAACATTTCCATCCCTGTGCCCTTGGCAGGGCAGGCACACGTGCTCTGTGTCATGTCCACAACTCCCCGGCTGCAATTTATGTGCCCACACTCTTTCCCGTATGCAGAATATCCCATCCATTTAAACAGGAAGATTGGAGGAGTAGGAGGAAGCTTAGCACAAGCAATGGCTGTGACCAAGCCCCGCGTGCACGAGTGATTTGTGGGAAGTGTGAGACGTGCAAAGATGGCAGGTGCTGCTCCTGCTTGGCAGCTATTTATACTCGTGGAGTCACTCCACAAACACTCCTTGCTTTAGAATGCTTGTAGGATTCCTTTCAAAGGGAGAGGAGAGGTGTGGAGTATGAAAGCACGGGCCAAGTCTGTAATTTTAAAGATAACGGAATTTAGTGGTGCATAAAAGCCCCACTACAATACACAAAGAGGAGTAGCCTGACGTGAGCACTTTCAAACTAGGGAATCACAACAAACAAGGAGATACAGAACCGGGGGAAAGACACAAATAAAACATTTTTGTCTAAAGCTGAAAAGCACAAAGCACAGGCCATTGTCAGAATCAGTGCCAGCAATCTCAGCTGACGTGAGACCTGGTAAAGCCCAGGATTAATCCCTTCCACACTCTCCTGGACCTGGGGAGGAGCAGAGATGTCACCACGACCCGAACGCTGCATCCCCCCTCCAGCACCCAGCCTGTGAAGGCGCAGGGAGCTGCAGCCCGGGTGCCCTCAGAGGGAGCACCCCCAGCCCTGCTGCCCCCACCCTGCGCCTCTGGCAGTGCCAGCTGCCAGAGCTGCCGTTTCTGCCTCTCAGTTCCAGCTGGGAGTGTGTGTGATGGAAAGGTTAGCACCCACGGTATTTACATCTCAGCTCGAGGCACTCACCAAGGCTAGAGGAAGCAAGTCCAGTTGAATGTCACCCATTTATGGTAGTTTCCATCCTAAGCCTTGTAGCCTGGCACACCTCTGTTAAAATGAATGGGAATTTCTGAGCCAAAGCTGGAAAATTCACCAAAAATCCTCCTCCTCGTGCTTTGTTATTACAGCCACGCAGTTTTCAATTGCTCCTCAGGCACAGCTCTTGTAGGCACGAATTGCATCACTACCAATTATTTTTCTTGAAGTACCAGGCATCACTCACTGTGTCATAACCAAGGCAATAATATAACTCTCAGAAGTGATTTAGGGAAATAAAGCAGATCTGATTAGCAAGCATCTTCTTTAAACCAAACTACCACAAGTCATTAATCATAAAAGTTTCTAATTTCAGAAATGAGTTAACTGAACTTTAATGAGACAAACAGCTTTTTAAAGCTGCCACCATGAGACTGTCTGCATTAAACTGGGAGAGTGCTGTCAAATGGCTGATTTCATTACCAGTCCCAGGAAGTGCTCTGCCAGGAACTGCTTGAGGAATCTAAAAAAATCTCCAAATTCCTTTCAAAGGTTCTACTTATTTATGGTCTCCTCCAGACCAATATTTCTGTGATTATTGACCTCAGGACACCGAGGTGGTCGATGCAGCTGTGAGCAAGCAAAGCAGCCCCTGTAAAGCAGAGAGCAGAAACACCAGCGATGTGCAGGGACAGATGTGCAGGGACAGATGTGCAGGGACAGATGCTCTGTTCTCAAGTGAGCTGGCCTTGCTGAGTGCCAAACCTGCAGAGGGGTTGGGATCAGCAACCCAAGTGCCTTCAGCCCTCTGTATTTCAATGGATTTTACAATAAGCTCTCTAAGAACCTTTTCACTGTGCTAATCAGTACAATGTAGTGTCATATTTGTTTTTTTCATTAAAAGATAATTAAGGGAAACAGCGGCAGCCAATAACTTGAGAAAAGGGAATTGAGGCAACTAAAAACTCCCTTCCTTGAGCAGAAAGTTAGATACACCTGTATTTACTGACATCTAGTGTGGCAAGATAATGCTTCCTGAGAAACAATTCACCTGCTATTCCTGCCAGTGAAACACTAAGAACAATTTCCATTAAGGATACCTAGAAGAGCTACTTCTTCCTGAAGGAGGGATGAACTGAGAGCTCTTCACTAATGACTTGTGATTCATTTCCTCAGCACCTCCTGTAATGAAGTACTGTTGTGTTCTCTTCCACGAGTCAAGCACCGACTCCTCCATCTCCAGGGCTCTGCCCAGAATACAATCTCAGAGTTTTTTTCCCTTTCCTTACTTGAAAATGCCATCACACTATCTGGGTAGCTTTGGTCCCCAAGAAGAACAGGTTATTTCTAGTAGAAATATTTGCCCTCCAGACTCACTGTTTCAACTGTACTGGGAACTCAGGATGATCATCAAGGACGTTGCACCAGCAAGAAATGCCCTGAATTTAACACAGAGGCGCACGAGTAAGTGAGTAAAGGTGGTATTTGGTGTGAGGAATTGTTTTGTGTGAATAAAATGGGAAGGCAGTAACTAACAGGCTATGGAGCTTTAGAGTTATACACTAAGGAAGTGTAGGATCTGGAAAATATAAAATCTAAAATCCTAAGGCATCACTAGAACAAGCAGGGCTGAACCTGTGCTGGGCCTGACCCATACAAGGCTTTCAGATTTAACAAAATGCCATGTCTAGAGGCAGAAGGTGCTCTAGAAGGACCATGCAGGTGCTCAGGAGATGCTGAACACATCCGAAGAGCCAGGTCTGCATTCCCAGACATCCCAAGCACTGGGGCCCAGCTCTGGCCCATCTCAGCATCCTCCAGCGTTCTGTTAGCGATGCCTTTGTCACTACGGATCAAACAGCAGCAGATCAACTCTCATAGAAACCTCTTGCTTGTTCTCTTCACCCTTCCCATCCTGCCCCATCAGGGGAACATCAGCCAGCTGCAGATGCAGCCCCGTGCCTGCGGGGCACAGCTGGGCCCTGAGGATGCTCTTGGAGACTGGGCAGGCTCAAGGCCGTGGAACACAATCCCCTGGCCCAGGGAAAGGCTCAGCTCTTGACGGCTGCACAGCCCTGGGGGCTCCTGGTTAGCTGCTCCTCGGGGGTCGGGCTGTATGAAATATTAATTACAATTCTGCAAGGTCCCAAACGTCCTTTCAACCACAAATCAAGCTGAAGATATGAGATCTGCTGCAGAATGATGGAGGAAATAGAAAGAGGAGTAAAAGTCTCCCTCTGCACGGCTGTGCTTCCTGTGGTCAGCCCCGTTTTGCTGGGCTGCAGAAACAAACCCACCCTCGCATAAACCGGCAGGGGTTTGGCAGGCACCGGGCTCCTCCCTCAGCACAGGACACCGGGCTGTGCTCAGCGCTGGGGGTGTGAAAGTCTCTGAGATTTTCATAGCTTTACACCCACTGATTCCTGCAGGAAAATCCCAATTGTCCCCTGAGGGGAAGAACAGGCAGGGAGGGAGGGAAAGGTGATGGGTGGGTGCTGCTGGGCTAGCTGGGGAGAGGAGGAAGGAGCTGCCTGTTCTCTCGCCTCCACCTGATCTGCTGCAGCCCAGCAGCCACAATTAGCCCTAGACTGGGGTTTTTAATGGGCTAAGCACCTGCCGTGTCAGCTGGACCCGACTTTCAGGTACCCTCATCACAGAGATGAAAGGGGGTTGTTTTTTTTTTTCCATCTGTGTCTAAGGGACTTTTGGATCCATTAGCAATTATGGTAATGGATCTCCTTCCAGAGAATTAATTGCTCCTTTGCCCAAGTCATAGACAAGTTTGCTGTAAAAATTAATTACTCGGCATATACAATACCTTAACAGTCAAGTAACAAGGTAATTTTCAGAGAATGCACAGAGGGGCCCGCAGTCTCCCAACTTCTGAGAGCAGTTTTTGACTGTGCAGTGAAAAGTCAGTCACCTGTTGTTGTCCTGCAATTCCTTTCCCACGATATCTGACAAAACACCTGACAGCACTGGACAGCTCAAAACCCAGCAAACAGCCCAGGAAAAGCACAGGAGTGTTAAAATAAACCACACCTGCCCAACAGCCATCCCAGTCAAACAATTCCCTCCTCCCAAAAACGCTGCTGCTGTCCCGGGTGGCAGCACGTGTGCAGAGGGATGAGGAGGAGCAGAGTGCACAAAGCCACTGCTCTCCTTTCTCTGTTCCCATCCTCCTCCCGGGAGGGTTCTCTGTCCCAGCAGGGACGTACCAGGGAGGGAAAGGCACAGCTGTGCTCTCACAGGGTCACCCGGCTCCAAAGCCCCTCGGTTTCCTGTCCCTTCTTGCTGCAGGGCTTTGGTGCTGCCTCTGCCCCCATCCCAGGGCAGCACCCCCCAGCAGAGGGGGCAGATCTGGACAGAGGGGGTCCCTCTGTGCTTTGCTGTCCAGGCTGACCTGGGATGCCACCCTCAGCTCGTGTGTGGCTCCCTGCTCCCTGCCCGGCTCCTGCCCGGCTCCGTGCCCGGCTCCCTGCCCAGCTCCCTGCTCCCCGCCCGGCTCCC
>WEKY01039764.1:0-12853 GCA_013390045.1 Picathartes gymnocephalus | reverse complement strand
TGGGGACAGGGTCAGGGGTGGCCCTGGCACAGCTGGGGAAGGGCTGGGAGGGCTTTTCCAACCTGAACCATCCTGTAATTCCAAGGTGCAGAATTCACTACGGTGCCTTCCTGGAGAGGCTCAAAGCCCCGCAGACCCAAAGCCCGCTCATGCTGTAACAAACATTAAATGAGCAGGTTCTTCCCTTCCCTCCACATCTGCTCGGAGGAGCTCTGAAGCGCTGAGAGCTGCAGCCGCGGGAGAGGACGAGCGAGACCTGCCAGAGCAGCTGGCAGCAAACGGAGACACAGCTCTGCAAACCCTCCCGAGTGAGTGGCCCCGCAGGGGACAGCAGCAGCAGCAGGACGGGGAGAGAGCCTGCCCAGGGAAAGTGCTCTCATCACTGCTGGGCTGGGCTCAGCCTGGAACATTGGCCTGGAGAGAGGGGCCAGAGCAGCCTGGCAGCAGAGTGCAGGGGTTGGTTTTGATGCATTTAATTTTAAGGGTTTTGTTTTTGGTTTTTTTTCTGTTCTGCTTTCGTGTGTAACTCTCAGCTGCGTGTTAAGTGTTACTGAGTTCTCCTCACAGGGCACTCAGACACAACAATTCTCTCCAGCCCAACATTCCAGGACAATCCTTCCCAACCTCAGGAAACCCAAAAGCACCAACAACGTCCAAAAGAGGAGGCCGAGCAAGGGGGATGGAACTTCATCACTGCAAGTTCTGAACTGGGCAGTGAAGCTCAAGGTGCAAAGGGAGCAGAACTTCTCCAAGTGTGAAACCCCGTGCCCAGGCCCCTTTTCTGTGCCCATCTCGAGGCCCATCCTGGCAGGGCTGCAGCCGGGCTCTGGCATTGCCAGGCTGTGCCCTTGGAAGGCCTTGCCATCAATCCCTGCTTTATTCCTCTCCTTCTGTCCGCTCTCTGCTCCAGCTCACACGGATCAGGCAGCAGTTTGGAGCCAAGGATCCATCAGCAGGGCCAGCGCTGCCTCCCAGCTCCAGGGGGAGGGTTTGGGGGTTATTTTTGGAGGTTTAGGTTTTCTGTCTTCAAGGTAGGAGCAGCAGCCCCATAAATGGGTGCTCACCACAGTGAGGGACCGGCCAGGTGAATCCATCCCTGTTCCGGAGACCTTCAGCTCAGGAAGAATTTCCTCACAGAAAGGGTTTCCAAGCACCGCAGGGGGCTGACCTGCAGAGTTGGCTTTTCCATCAGACAGCCAGTCTCAGCAATGAAGAGAGACGGAGAGACTGACTCGTGGTCAGAATCTGAATTTATTGTGGACTATACACGTTTATATACTACTCTAGGAGGATTAATAATTCTCTAATACAAGATTGGGTTAACAAACTTATACATTTTACAAACATCTCTTGCTTGCAGGAGTTGATGTGATTTTCTTCTTCCAGGAAGCCTTGATCCAATCTTCAGCTATCTTGATTAACTCTTCACAGCTCAGTTTGCTCCAGCCAAGGCATCCTGATTATCAAATCTCTTATGCTAATAAGATCCTGGGTGCTCTCTGTCCCATGTATCCCAACAATCCAGGATGTACCTGGTCATTTTTCCAGGCTTCTTCGACTTTTCAGGGAACCAGCTGGATGCCTCCTTCACACCCTGTAAAACACAACCCAAAAGCTGTGCCCAAGGCCAGGCTGGATGGGAATTGGAACAGCCTGGGACAGTGGGAGGTGTCCCTGCCCACGGCAGGGGTGGAATGGGATCAGCTCTGAGGTCCTTCCAACCCAAACCTGTCTAGGATCCTACAGGAATCACATCCCCAGCTCCCTGCCTGGGCTCAGCTCTGTCCCCCCTGAGCTCTGGGTGTGAAGCCCGGCTTGGGATGACAGGAGGGACCATAGGGGACAGGCCACAGCAAATAAAACAGCAGCAGGATGGTTCCTTATGCATGGATTAGGTGGATACATGGGTTAGGTGGATACAGGCAGATATCAGCACATCTACAGTCAAGTGTCAGCACAGGAACAGCTTCACAACCCCAAACTGCCTGGAAAAAAAAATGAAAGGAAATCTGTCAGATTTGTAAAGCCCAGGAAGAGAGGATTGGAAAGGAGCAGAGAGGTACAGATGGAGATACTGCGGGTTTATAATGGGATCACGTTATCCTCTCTCCTGAGACAGCCAAACCCAATCCTCCTCTGTCATCCTGACCACGACTCCAGGCTGCTCCCAGGCACCAGGGCTGGGTCCTGAGGAGAGGCCCTGGAGAACAGGATGCTCCGGCTTGGAGACAGACCACGGAAGGATGCTTAGAGCCACTGGTGCCTGGAAGGGATCCAAAACCCTGTGGCTGTGGCACTTGGGGACATGGGACAGGGGTGGTCTTGGCAGAGCTGGGGAAGGGCTGGGGCTGGATGGGTTATGGGGTCTTTTCCAGCCCTAATGATTGCATGAATGGAAAGGAAAGGTGGCCTGTGTGCCACCTAAATGCAGGATGCTTCCCGTGCCCTGGCAGGAACCACACGTGGACTGAAGGGTGCCAGTAAGGTCAGGCATTTCTGTCTACCCCCTGCTTCTGTCTAAATGAGAGAATATTTCCCTCAGTCGTGGTCCCGAGCCCCTGAGGAGAGGAACCTCAGGCTCTGAAAGGGTCGTGGCAACACAACATGGACACGTGGCTGCACACTGGGACAGCTGCCCAGGGCAGGGGCATCCTGAAATGGTCAGAAAAATGAGTAGGATCAGAGAATTCTGGAATGTCCTGAGCTGGAAGGACCCACAGGATCAGTGATCAGCTCCTGTCCCTGCCCAGACCCCCCAACAACCCCACCCTGGACATCCCTGGGTGTCCAAACCCTCCTGGAGCTCTGGGGCCATGCCCATTCCCTGGGGAGCTGTTCCAGTGCTTATCCCACCCTCTAGGGACAGAACCTTTCCCAAAATCCAACCTTACCCTGCCCTGGCCCAGCCCCAGCCCTTCCCTCAGCTCTCCCTTCATGCCATGGTTTAGTGGGAATGGTGGGAGGTTGGAATGATGATCTCAGAGGTCTCTTCCAGCCCTAACAATTCTGGAAGTCTCTGCCCTGCACCATCACCCGAACTTCAGAGGGCTTTTGCTGCTTGTTTTTGTGACAAGCATTTCCATCTGTAGGCGGAGAAAGGAGCCGCTCCCTGTCCCAGGATGTGCTCCGTGTGTTAATCACCCACCGCCATAATTGCTCCCGAAGATTTTTCCTGTTGCATTTATACACTCCACCTGATTAGCAGTCGCGGAACAGCAGCAATTTGCCATAATATTCTGAGAGCGCTTAATTTTCTCTTTGATGAAAGAGCTGTAAATGGAGGCACCTGTACTCAACAGCTCCTCTGATTACTTACTTCATTATTGTCACACTTCCCATTATTATTTGATATTTGCAAACAGCACTATTAGAGCTCATCCACTGCCTGGTGCCCACTGAAGGGAGAACAGGTGCTTTTTTTCCTAATTACACAGGAATATATTTTCCATAGATCCTCCTCATGCCAATTATTTCTTTGAGATGAGCTGCACTGATGAGGAAGTTTCCATGGGAATGGGCTCCTGAGTGGGGAAGGAGAATGCAAAAAGTGGCGGGACTGCAGGCAGGTGACCTGGGTGGGATAGAGAAGAGTAAAGATAAACAAGGCTTTGTCCAGATTTGCTGTGGCTGCCCCTGGATCCCTGGCAGTGCCCAAGGCCGGGTTGGAGCAGCCTGGGACAGTGGGAGGTGTCCCTGCCATGGCAGGGCTGGCACTGGGTGGGACTTGAGGTCTCTTCCAACCCAAATCACTCTGGAATTCTACGAAACCCTCTAAAGAACGACCAGTGCTCATCCCATGATGAACTCCAATCCATGGATCATCTTCTCTTCCCATTTTTGTGGCGCCCAGTTGTGCTTTTCCCAGGGAATTCCAGTGGACAGCAGGAAGAGCAGGAGCGAGCTGTGACACCACATCTACGCGCCAGGCACTGCCTACGGCTGGGAGAATTAAAGTTCCACCCTGCCCCAGTTCTGCCCTTCCCCAGATCCCGCCTGGCTTCGTAAGGGAAAAAAGCAGGAGGACAAAGCTCCATTTTCCAAACCAGCCTGAAGAATCCGCTAAAAAGCCCAAGCAAATGATCAATGGCAGCATTTGCTGCTGATGAAGCACAATGAGGTGCCTGAGCTTGATTTACGAACCAGAGTCCCAGCTCCTCAGGAGACCCCGGGAGCTTCTGTTGCTGTCTGACCAGCTGGCTCAGGGATCGGGGAAAGGAGAACATTCCCAGGCTACTCAGCCTGGTATAATTTGCTCAAACACCAATTTACTGCATCACACGGTTTAATCCAACAAGGACTTTCATCCCTCCCAGCTCCGAGGGCTTCAGAGGAGGAAAGTCCCCGCAGCCAGGCACAGGGTGTGGGCAAACCACAACATCCACCCAGGATGGATCCCATCCAGGGAGCAGGGCTGTCCTGCAGCCTGAGAAGTGGGTTAGACTAAAGAATTGTTCATCAGCTCAGAGGAGCCTGACCCATGGCACAAAGGATCCAAACCATGGCATGGAAATCTTTTCCAGGACCAGGAAAAATGGCACACATCCAACCCATTTTTGTCACCCACATTAATGACAAACTGTGGCACAAAGTTATCCATGTGAGAACCCCCCACTGCTTGGTTTTTCTTTTCTTCTTTTCCCCCAGTCTCACGTTCCTGTGCTGCTGAGGTGTTTCCAGCCTCACCCTGCTCCTGCAGCCCTTCAGGAGCCCCCCAGGGTTTCCAAAGCTGCCCCCAGGGTTTTGCTCTGCTGGTGCAGAAGCACCAGGGCTGATTTAACTTCTCCTGCAGCTCCAACCACAGCACCAACGGTGTAGCTGTTCCTATGAACAGAACACACGAAGAGGCTGCTTTTTGTCTATCAGGCTTATAGCCTCTAGTTTATTAGAATTAAGATCTTTTATAGCGCATATCGTGACAAGCAATACATGACTGGCTAACAATCAAACTCTATAACCTTATAGGCTAAATAGCGTGAATAATCCTTTACACCAACCATGAACAAAGCACGTACAAGGCAGCAGGAGCACAAGCTCATCGAATTGTTTATAATTCCTTCTCTCATAGCTAAGGTTTCTCATGGAAAGAACTGCTGCTGTAACAGTTCGGTGTGTGAGAATGTTCACACCTAACACAGAGGCACAGGCTGCTGCACAACTGCCTGAAAATCTTTCTCGCGGACAGAACTTCTCTGTAACAGAGAATTGCTGTTCATTTGCATCCATACCAAGGGTGATCCTCGGAAATTCCCCAGCAGGAATTCCCTCCCAGCTTTGGGTACGAACCCTCTGCCATTCCTGGGCCGCTCCTGACAAGCAGATCCTGGTGATTCAGAGGTGACCAGGCCCAGCAGTGACCATGGCTCAGTGGTGACCATGGCTGTAGTGACCATGGCCCAGTAGTGATCACAGCTGTAGTGACCACGGCTCAGTGGTGACCCTGGCTCATTGANGACCATGGCTCATTGACCACAGCTCAGTGGTGACCATGGCTGTAGTGACCATGGCCGAGTAGTGACCGTGGCTCAGTGGTGACCATGGCCCAGTGGTGACCACAGCTCATTGACTACAGCTCATTAGTGACCATGGCTTAGTGGTGACCATGGCTCTGTAGTGACCATGGCTGTAGTGACCATGGCTGTGGTGACCATGATTGTGGTGACCATGGCTCAGTGGTTTCCGTGGCCCAGTAGTGACCATGGCTGTGGTGACTATGGCTCTGTAGTGACCACAGCCCAGTGGTGACCATGGCTGTAGTGACCATGGCTCAGTAGTGACCATGGCTTTGTGATGACCATGGCTCTGTGATGACCATGGCTCTGTGGTGACCATGGCTCTGTGGTGACCACGGCTCAGTGGTGACCATGGCTCTGTAGTGACCATGGCTCTGTAGTGACCACAGCCCAGTGGTGACCACGGCCCAGGGGTGACCATGGTGGGGGGCTGGACTGATGGTCACACTTGATCTTACAGGGCTTTTCCAACCTTGATGATTCCCTGATCCTGTGATTCTCACTCATTCCTATTAATGATATTTGCAAAATGCTCCGATTATTTAACTTTTGGATATTTTGAAAATCAAATAAGGCTGGCTTTTGACAAGGTTTAGCCACTATTATTTTTTTTTTCAAAGGAACGCAAGAAAAGGGTTTCTTTAGCAACAACCCTGCCATAAATTCCTACCCAATGCCTCTATTCCAGTTAGCAGTGGCTGCTCCCCGTGGAGGCTGCTCTGCACTGGCTGCAGCTCTGCCTGCACTCTCTATTTTCACCTCTTTAGCCTTCTGCCATCTCTTATTGACAGAAGAGCACACAGATTTTTTAAATGTCTCCATTCATATTGACTAAAACCTCAAGCTGAGTTATTTCAAAGGCTGGAGCAGTTCAGGGAACATATAAAATTCATTCAGATGTCTCGCTTTTCTATTAAAGACGGGCTGCAAAAGGGGTAAAAATGGCTTTATAAGAATATTTGCCCCCAATATCGTTGTTGGTTATGGGCATTCAAGCCACAGCTGAAGGTTTTGCTCTTGGGGTTCTTTGGGAGAGCCCTCAAACAAAGCACAGGAATATTTCCCTGCTTCCAGCAGCCTTTGATTCAGAGCTTAGAAAGCTCTGGGAGGAACAGCTCCAAATAAATGCAGCAGCACAAAAGGTTGGCTCGGCTCTGGTGCCACAAAGCCTTTGCATGAAAGGATGTTTGCACAAGGAATCCCATAAACCAAAACAGACCCAGCCTGGGATGTTCCCATTAACCGAACCCAGGGTTTCCCGAACAGACTGAATGAATTTGAAATGTAAAATTTAATCTGAACATGTTTGTAGCGTTCTGTTGTTAAATCGAAATGATTTCTTTCGGATGTGCCACGAGCAGAGGAGGATCTTCAGCAGTACAGGATGTGCACACAGAGGCACCAGCAGGTGCAGGGATTATCCACAGCTCTACAAATATTTGGAGGCTGAGATCAGAAGAAAATCCTGCAATTTGTGGCATTACAGCTTTGTCGCAGGGTCCTGGACAAGTCGGAGATCCTCCATCTCCAGGAATATTCACCGTGCAAACCAAAGAATCTCAGACTGGGCTGGGTTGGGTGGCTTTAAGCTGAGGGAGGGTTGGTTTAAATTAGGTATTGGGGATAAATCCTTCCCTGGGAGGGTGGGGAGGGGATGGGATGGAATTCCCAGGGAAGCTGTGGCTGCCCCTGGATCCCTGGCAGTGCCCAAGGCCAGGCTGGAGAGGATTTGGAGCAGCCTGGCACAGTGGGAGGTGTCCCTGCCCATGGAATGGGGTGGGATGGGATCTCTCCTCTCTGTTCAGCTTTGCCTTTCCTTTGCTGTTTATCTCAAATTTATCTCAGTTTATCTCAGTGCCTCCAAAAGGGCACCACTGTTGGCTGGTGACACTTGGAGCATTTCTTAACAACCAGGTGAAAAAAAACAGGGATAAAAATACACTCCCGCGTGTGGCACAAAGGCAGGGCTGCCCTGGCGGGGGGGGGCCGGGTCTGAAAGGTGACAGTCACCTCGGGGTCATCCACAGAGCCCCGGTGCCCTCCTCACCCCTGCGCCCCTGATCCTGCCAGAACAAACCACGGCTTCGTCCCTGAAAAACCCCCGCGGGCTCTTCCGTGTCACCTCCATCTCCTGTCCCTGCCCACAAACCGACCCTTGCGCCGTGCTCCCTGGCACCTCCTCAGCTCCCTCACTCTACCTTCAGCTCTGGAATTTTCCGTGTGGAGGTTTGCACCCTCCAGCCCTTCCCCAGGTCCCTCAGGCCCCCTCGCCGGTACCCAGCGCTGATCTGGGGGTTCTGTCACAATCCAGAGCACATCCTGAGCCGGGGTTTATCAGGTATATCTCATTTACCGGAGCACGCCGTCATCTCCTTTTTCCCTGTTAACGCCGTGTTAAGATAATTGCAGTGAGTGTCTGCTCACAATTAACCTTTTCCTGAAGACCGAAACAACGAGGCCTCAGCCTTCATTTGCTTCCCTGCCCTGCCTTTGTCTTCCTCTCATTTCAGACGCATTTATTCCTCCTGTCTTTTGTGTTCTTTGCCCATTTTCTGCCTCCTATTCTCCGACTTCACTTCCACGGGCAGGAGTTAATGCCTTTATGTTCATCCTCAGCAATCGGTGCCTGTTTCTGGGTGTCTGGAGGATTCCTCTCATTCCTCCTGCCCTCAGCAGTGCCTATCTTCCCTTTGCAGCAGGAGCCCGTGCTCTCCCGCAGGATCCGGCGCTGCTGCTGCTGCCTCTGCCTCTCCTCCCGGGAGGAGGATGCTGCTGCTGCTGCTGCTCCCCCGGCTGAGCTGGAATCGCCTTTTCTGAACCCCTGGCATCACCAGCCTGCCGCTCTCCTCCCCTTCTTCGCTCGGAATAACAAATTGCAGCCTTTTGTGTTGTTTCCTGGCCATTATCACCCAAATGACTCTCTGCCTCCAGCCCCTCCGGCAGCTTTCCCTCGGTAAATACCAGCTCCAAAAGAGCTGCTGCTGCCCTTTCCCAGCGCTTTTCCAAAGGGTTCTCGGGCAGTTTTCCTTGTCAGAGATCGCCGGGCAGGCACTGACGGAGCTGGACACAACCCCGGGGAGTTCCCGGTGCGATGGGGACTGAGCTGCAGGTAACACCTTCACACCTGGACACGGCAGAGACCTCGCGGTCAGCTGGGTGGGAATGGAGTGAATCCCACCCTCTTCAACCCATCCATGGACCTGCAGTGCCAGAAAGACACAATTGGAGAGTCATGGAGTGGTCTGGGTTGGAAGGGTCCTTAAATCCCACCCAGTGCCAGCCCTGCCATGGCAGGGACACCTCCCACTGTCCCAGGCTGCTCCAACCTGGCCTTGGGCACTGCCAGGGATCCAGGGGCAGCCACAGCAAATCTGCCAATTCCAGCCCAGACAGGAATTCCTAATTCCCAATATCCCACCCAAATCTCCCCTTTCCCAGTTTAAAGCCATTCCCTGTGTCCTGTCCCTCCATCCCTTGTCCCCAGTCCCTCGCCAGCTCTCCTGGAGCCCCTTCAGGCGCTGCAAGGGGCTCTGAGCTCTCCCTGGAGCCTTCTCTTCTCCAAATGAACATTCCCAGCTCTCCCAGCTGGAGAGAAGTGCTCCCTCCCTCTGATAATCCCACCTACCAGGAATCCTGTGCAGGATGCTCATGAAGGAGCCAACTCCACCAGCCTGAAGCACAACAGCCCTGAGAATGGTCCCTGTGTCCAGGAGCCCTTGCCAAGATCCCTTTTCCCTTTGCTCCATGGGAATCCATGGAGTTTCCTGTCTGAGCACGAGCTGAGGGCACCCCAAAGCCTCAACCACCAAAGGGCTTCTGAGCCAGTTCCTTCTGCAATGAAGTGAAATGAGAATAAACCCCATCTCCCTGCTGCAAAAACACTGCCTGACACAAACCAGAGCAGGAGCTGGGGCTGGCAGAGCTGGTAGGAAAATCCATCCACAAACAGCAGAGCTTTATGGCCAAAAAGGAGACAGAGGAGTCCCTGTCACTTTATTCCAATAAAGGCAGAGCCCATGGGCCATTTCCCCTGGGGTCTCTCCCATTTTTGGAGGCTGCAGCCTCCTTTTTATCCCAATTTCCCGGCCGCATTTCCCTCTCTCTTTCCTCACTGGCTGAGGGATTTGAGAGGCACAGACTGCCCGCAACGCCTGATACCCAACATTCCCTTCTCGTGTATAACCCCCCTCTTGAAATTTTTTCTTCTTTTAATTCCTGGAATTCGTGGTTCTTCCCATTGTTTCTTTCATCTCTCAATATACAATTTCATTTATCAGTGGGCTTACAGTTTATTTGTAAAGACAGATCTCTCTCATTCCATCCATCAATCAGTGGAATTCTTCCCATTGTTTCTCTTATCCCTCAGTGCTGGTTTTATCTCCAGCAGGCCCACAGCTTGTAAAGACAAGCCCCTCACTCCTTTCAGAGCCATCGCAGGATGCTCAGCCCCACTGATGAACTTCCCCTGCTCCCAGCCCATCCACAGCAGCCTTCCCTAATCAAAAACCATCTCCATTCCCTGGGAATCAAACCCTGCCAGAAATAGCACTTTCTCCCCGGGCTCTGCCAGGTGATGCTGATGGCTCAGCTCTGCCTGCCCTGATTGCTCATCTGCCCTGCTCCATCAGCTCCCTGCAGAGAGAAAGCTCTTCCTGCTGCCAGGAGAGAGCCTGGAACTGAGAAACCTCTGTGCCACAGCAGCTTCCTCCCCAGAACCCAGCTCAGGGCCTTCACAGAGAGCTGAGGTCTCCTGTGGGGCACTCCCTAAGGAATCCCAAGGCTCTTCTGGGAGCACAAGGCTCAAACGGGATTGGATTTTCCAGGTACCCAGACCTTAAACCTGGCATTTCCCCTGGGAAAGGGCCTGGAGGGACAGGACACAGGGAATGTGTCCCCAGAGGGCAGGGATGGGTGGGATATTGGGAATTAGGAATTCCTGGCTGGGCTGGAATTGCCAGATTTGCTGTGGCTGCCCCTGGATCCCTGGCAGTGCCCAAGGCCAGGTTGGAGCAGCCTGGGACAGTGGGAGGTGTCCCTGCCATGGGATTTGAGGTCTCTTCCCACCCAAACCGTTCTGGGATGTCTGTTTTTGGGATCCTGGAGCCTGACCCCACAACATTTCCCTGTGCCAGGGGTGGGAGCTGCAGGTTCCTTTGGGAGGGATCGGCTCCCAGGGCTGAATTGCTGGGATGAATCCCCCCAGCACATCCATGATCCCTTTGGATCCTCCCTCCAGGAGAAACAGCCTCAAACCCTCAAAATACCTGATGTAATTGGGAACAATTAAACCAGACTGGACCCCCCACCCCAGAAGTGACAGGAACACTCAGAGCTGCAGAATGTTCTAGACCCTGTCCGTTCTGTGCCCTCGGTCGCTGGGGGTTTGCACAACACCCAGCAGCAGCTGCTGCATTCCCAGAGTGCAAAGTGACTCCGTTTCACCCCCTCCCCTGCACACAATCCTATGGAAAAGCCAGCTGATACCTCACAGCTGGCTGGCAGGAATTAAGAATCTCCACAACATTCATTAGATTTTTTTAGTTGTATTTTTAATAATGGTCCTTAGTAATTAATTACCCTGAGATCTATTCTGGCTGAATCCACCTCTGGAAGGAAAATAGGCTCTGTTCTGTCTGGGTTTTATTGCTTTATGTGGCTGTTATTTAAAAATCTATTTTTATTCACCAGTGAAACCAAAACATGTTGATAGAATGAGGCAAAGCCCTTAATTTTTCACAGAGCAATTGCCCAGCCAGAGCACTTCCCTGATAAATCCTGACAGCAGAGGATGTATTACACCCTGCACAGTTACTATTTATATAAAAAAGAACTAATGAGAACAAAATAGGAATATAACACTGTATTTCTTCTTCTGCCCTAAACACTTCATTTGCACCCTGTTATCAAGTCTGAGAAGCCGGCTGGCTGCTGGCACCATCCATTACCTCGAGTTAACGCAGAACCCATTGTTAGGAAAATCCATCCACAAACAGCAGAGCTTTATGGCCAAAAAGGAGACAGAGGAGTCCCTGTCACTTTATTCCAATAAAGGCAGAGCCCATGGGCCATTTCCCCTGGGGTCTCTCCCATTTTTGGAGGACGCAGCCTCCTTTTTATCCCAATTTCCCGGCCGCATTCCCCTCTCTCTTTCCCCACTGGCTGAGGGATTTGAGAGGCACAGCCTGCCCGGAACGCCTGATACCCACCATTCCCTTCTCATGTATAACCCCTCATTTTTAATTTTTCTTCTTTTAATTCCTGGAATTCGTGGTTCTTCCCATTGTTTCTTTCCTCTCTCAATATACAATTTCATTTATCAGTAGACTTACAGTTTATTTGTAAAGACAGATCTCTTTCATTCCATTCATCCGTCAGTGGAATTCTTCCCATTGTTTCTTTTATCTCTCAGTGTTAGTGTTATCTTCCAGCAGGCCCAGAGCTTGTTTGTAAAGACAAACCCTCATTCCTTTCACCTGAAACTGGGGGGTCATGAACCTGGGAATTTATCCAGCTTTTTGCTGCCGGGGTTACAGGACCAGGAGGAACCCCCAGACCCCTCTGCTGCAGCTGAACAGGGGTAGTAGAAAAATAATTTCTACTTTCAAACTAAACATTTTTATACAGCAAGGTGTCTCTGATAAAGCAACGAACCACAGACTCCTGGAGAGAAATTCAGAAGGAAAACCTGAAATGCTGTTGGGAAGTCAGGTTACTTTGATAATACTTCCTTTTTTTTTTTCTTAACCAGGGAAGGCAAACGAGACCTGCAGCAGACTCTTGGGGCTCGTGCTCTTGCATATTCCACAAAACCACAGAATTCCAGACTGGTTTGGGTGGGAAGGGACCTCAAATCCCATCCAGTGCCACTCCTGCCATGGCAGGGACACCTCCCACTGCCCCAGGCTGCTCCAAACCCCAGTGCCCAACTTGCAAACTGAAGGAAAAGCTGGGCAGGGCCAAACTAAGACACAAACTGAATTATCTGAGCTGCACAACAAGCCCTTGGTAGAGACGGGAACTTTACCTAAACTCATCAGTCATGGTTCATCTCCTCGATTTCCAAAATCCTCCTCTTTTATAATGAAAAATGGGCCTTTCTTCCCCACATTTAGGTGCCATCTAATTTCTCACAGCTTAAAAAAAAAATGCCACCCTTGTCTGCAGTTTTGCTAATAAAGAAAATAAACATTTCAGCACTTTCCAAATGTAATGTCTTGGGATGCCTGGCAGTTGGAAAACAAACCTATTTCCTGTAGTAATTTTATTTGTCTTTTGTTGATGGGAATCATGGATCATTATCACTGTTAGGAAAATCTATCGACAAACACCAGAGGTTTGTGTCC
>WEKY01039757.1:14993-32853 GCA_013390045.1 Picathartes gymnocephalus | reverse complement strand
TTTCTTTGAATGCAATGATAAATAGCAACTAGGTCTCACCCAGTAATTGCTTCGACTGAAAAAATTACTGCAAATAAAAAGATGAGCAATACAGACACCATCTGACACATATACAGTGGGCTGTGTTTTTAATGTTTATGATACTGAGGTCCATCTTTTGGTTTTTGCAGGTAGAGGTGCACGTTTTGGAAATTTTGGTTACGTCAACCAACAGTTTTTCACACTTTTAGAAGTGTGGTTCTGTTATTTTAAGAAACTAAACCACATGCTTTTGGCCTCAAAACATGTAGTAACAAATCCCCAACGAGTATTGCAGGACCAAGTTCTAACCTCAGTAAATCCAAAGGATGTCTCAAAAATAAACCAAAATCACAATCTAGCTTGTGATCACAATAAGAAAAACCATTACAATTACTTACATATAACTTATTCATTCAGTCTTTTAGCTTTGTTACTTGTTGATTGATCCACTCAGTTTTCCTTCTAAATAGGAACTGCAGAAGATTTCTTAGCATTACTTAATTGTGATTTATGGAAATTCCCACCTGCTTCAGGGTATAATAAAAGATCTCATGTTCTAAACCTTAAATTACCTACATGATTACTTCATGATTTTCAGCAGCTGAGAACCTGGTTTCATTGTAGCTTTTGACGCACCTTGCTTTGTTGAAGGAGACCAGAGCCTTGAGATAATATCGTTTCCAATTTCTGAATATTTTCAAATGTATTCATATTCTTTTTTGAAGTTGCAAATCAGAAAATGGTCAAACACAATGTTCATGAAGTCATTTAACACAGAACAGAAGTAATTCTATTCAGTTTACCACATCATCTAATATCTGAATGATCCCTAAGGAGACCTTTTCTCCCTTATGTATTACTTAAGTCAGGGAATAGCACAATGAAATTTATGTTACACTAAAAATCAACCACATTCCTTCTTTCCTGTATATAACAAGAGCTCCATGCTCAATTATGTAATTCAAAAACAGTCCTAAAATTCAATTGTTTCCTTGCATCTGGCATAAGGTGATAATTTTTGAAATGGGATAAAAAAATTGGATAGCTACCATTTCTCAGAGACACACTTCCTATTTTCAGAAAGAGACCATTTCTGTCAAATAATCCTCATCTATGACAAAAATATTAATAAATAAAATATGTACAAAAGGGGAACACAAAAACTCACCATGTCAATTAATTATGCCATAAAAATAAGAATAGGATAAAAATGTCACCAAATTGATGAACTGAAGAGTATGAACATCATATAACAATATACAAATACTATAAAAATAGATCATTTTAATCTGAAGCACAGTCCAATAATATAAGAAAGACAAAGACATACTTCTTTTTTCGTAAAGAACTGCATTTGCTCTTCTGAATATCATGGCTGTTTTGGTGTTCTCAGTCAATGTTAAACACTGTTGGTCTTTACTGGTAAATAGGAAGGCCCTGTTAAAATTAAGAGGAGAGAGCAAGGTAAGAAACAATACTGAATATATGCTTGTTTTCCTGAAAATATTTTTGAGCATTCAGTTGTCATTTTATCAAACACTACAGTTCAGTGATGTTTAAGACTGAGAAATATTTTCAAATCGCTGAGTATTGCAGCTCACATTTTCAGTGGCGAATTTCACTTCTAAGTGTTCATATCAATCCTAGGTTGGAATGGAGCTACGAGAACAAATTATAGCAAGGGTTAAAAGGTTCATAACCTGCCAGAGGTTCAAGAGACCATGTTGAAGGGGATATATGCACCTCATTTCAAAAATATTCGTGGTCATTCAAGGAATGAGACATTCCACAGTACGTAGCAGTTACCAAGGAGCAGGTGAAACACAGTCCAGGACCATAAACTACCTTGTGGTAACTCTTCTGAGTGTAACCAATTTCTAGGTCATAGCCTTTTGTCTTTTCAGCAAGTGCCTAGGCTGTAAACTGCAAAACTGAAGCAGATGGTGTAGTCTTTAGAATAGCATCTAGGCAAACCTTCTGACAGGCTAAGTAATTCCTACAGCTGGCTTTTCTGAACCAGAAAAAGAGCAACAGCAGCACGGCATTCAGCGGGTAGATCCATACCAGGAAAGCAAGTACTGACAAAGCCCATTCTGCAGCCCTGTGACCAGGTGGCACGACCCCAGGGTGCCCGTGCTTGTAAATTCACACAGCCTCTTCCCAAAGGAAAGGGATCACACCCAGACTCATTACTGGCAACCATGTCCATGAGTGGTCTGGAGAGTCCTGCTTGTCCTGGGTCAAAACTGCACAATTGAGCCAATGAAGCTGTCAGTAATGTTACATTTGTAAGTAGGGAAGTAAGCAAGGAGCACGGCCCAATCCACCTGTAAGGTGGGATAACAAGTCCGAAGTATTGATCTGAACAGATTGGTCTGAAGCATTAATGTGAGAATGCTGCGGTGCTGGCCTGGTCTTAAAGCTCTGCCTAACATTTACCTTTTTTCCCTCAGATCCTTCCTGCCAGATAGCACCTGGTCTTGCTTGATTGTAATAGATCTCACATAATTAATTAAGGAGGTGATAACCTGATGTTATTCCAGTGCCAGCTGATGGTAGGCTTAGATCCTGGGGCAGAAGCTAAGGAATGATACTGTGTCTGAACATGCCTCAAAAGGGAAGATTAATTCCCTGCCAACTGTAAATATATAATCTGAATATACAGACTTGCCCTCTCCGCCTTCCTCCCTGCTCTCCTGAACCACGTACTACTGCAGTTCTGCCCTCTTTGTGATTTTCAGAGTGAAGCAGGATCAAAGGGAATTGGTGGTACTTCATACAGTCAGCAGACCCCTTCAGGGTTACACCTTTTTAAAATAAGTCTCGTTTTCCTTTTTGAGTTAAAACACAAAGTTACAAAACACCTTTAAGAAGACAGCACCAGTGTATCCTTGCCTTGGATAAAAGCATTAAGTAGAACCAAGTGCTTGAAACAGCACTGCAGGCAATCAGTCTGCTGAGTTCAAAACGGTGTGCTGCAGAAGGGGTAGATCGACATCTTACAAAGCCTGGAAGAGAGAACCCCTCTGCCCCATATGCGTGGACTGCCTCCCACTGCAGTAATGGACATCTCTCCTCACTGCTCCAGTTTCTTGCTATACTGCTGGAGCTCAATGGGCTCCGAGGCTTTGGCACAGGAGATCCAGAAGCTTTAGGCTCAGAGCAGTAGGCTCCAGTGGAGCACAAGCCTGAGCAAAGACCAGTGGTACAGACTCATCAACACCTTTCATGTTTTCTAGCCCCTTGAGCCTGGTTGAGGCAAGTGCAGTGAGAGGACTAGGCTGAAAGAAGGGTTTAGAATCATTAAGGTTTAGGTGGCCATCTCTTTCTCAAAGTAAATAGAAGTTACCTAAGTCCAAATTCTAGTAAAATTCCCAATAATGGATTTATCTGCAAGATAGCCAATGCAATGAACATAAGCAATGCCATTATGGCAGTCCTAAATTTCGAAGAAATTTATTATGACTCCTTGTTGCAAGAGTGCGAGAGTCTTGATAAAACCGTGTCAAGTTGGTTTGCAGCGTGTCAAGCTGTGCATCAAGATCCTGTAATCCAACATAACTTTCTTAATTTCTCTATTTCTTCTCTCTTCATCTCTATGTCCCAGGCGTTCTGTTTCTACACATTTTTTGTTTTTCCACAAAACCTCAAATCCCGACATAGTCATGAGGAAACCTTTGAGAGTTCAGACTGCTGATAAAAAAGGCATATTGTTCCATCACCTGCAATGAAAGATGTATGTGAGAACCAGTGGAAATTACCTGCAAGCAAATGTCTCTTCATTTTCACATTTCTCTGCACATTCTTCTTCACTATTGGCTCTATAAACTTGCTTCATTGGGTTGAGCAACCAAGCTCCCTCTGTTCTCACATAGCGGTCTAGGATGCTTCCTTGCACTAAATGGAAAAAGAGAGAAAGGAGTGAAAATGGGAATGACAATTTGATGTATTTCAAACCCTCACGTTCAATTCTTTGTCACCTACTTGTGTGACATCATCATTTAATTGCTGGAATAATTGGGTTAATAGTGACAAAATATGGTTAAATCTAAAATGCCTTCCTGATATGGTAAAAGTTGATTCAGCATCCCTGAAAACCCAGTGTAAGGCAGGACAGAGAAATGGCTTGAACAGTGCTTTGTATCATACTGAAAGTCATAACAAGTAACACAAACCTATGGTATAAAGTAATGGGAGCACAGAGGACGATCTGAGGAGCAAAAAAATGTGAGGTGTTTCAGAAAGAGAATATTGGCCATGCATACTTTGGAGAAAGTGGAGAAATGGGACTCAGGAAAGAGATGAAAGAATGTTTGTCCATTGCTGTCCATCTATCCACATGGAATGACTTCACATTTATCAGTCTCCTTCTTCCAAAGGCTCCTACTCTTAAAAGAAACAAACTACCCTCAGTCATTGGGGTTGTCAGAAGCTCAGTTTTTCATTTTTGTAATGAAAATGTTTTTCATTTTCTGTACTGAACTTAATAATCAAGGTAGCAGTTGTTGCCATCCATTGCAAGGAATTAACACGAGACACTAAACTGGCAAATAAATTCACCTAACAACCTCTGGGCTACAGCCGTGTGTCAAAAACATGGGATACTAAAACATACAGCCATGCTTAATGGTAAACTCCAAAAATGTTCAAGAACGGTCCTCCTTGTAAAGGACTTTGTAATTTAGTATTTTGCTGTTACAGCTCTGCAATCTCAGAATTAGTGCACAGCACAGTGACTTTCATGGCTTCCAGCTGCAGGGTCAGGGAGTTGCATGAGTCCTGTGATTTTTACAGTTTCTTTATCAGAGGAGCAGATGACTCTTCTGACGAACATTTGGCTCTGGGAGTTACCTGTTCTGTAGGGTTTCAACCCAAAAGAGACACCCTGGCCCCCGGTCATTGCGGGACATCTCAGTCCTGCTCTGTGTTTTCATGCCTGGCCTTATGTAATTGCTGAAGAAAAGGCAGACAGGGGATGAACCAGACCATGACTGGGAGCTCAGGAATAACAGCCATGCTGCAGAGAGGAACTTCTTTACTTTCTCTGACCTCTGTTTGTCTCAGCCATGGCCCAATGCCAGCAGGAAGCACAAAAAGCCTCCTTGTCCCACTCAAAGCCATGGCCTGTGAGCGGGGGCTCCATTGGGTTGTCCAGTGATGTCTCTCCAGCTGAGAAAGGCAACAGCTCCTCCCTTTCCTGAGCAACACTCTTTAGTGTGAAGCAGGCTCATACGTGTCCTGCTATTAAATTCCTTCACCTGACAGATAGCTCAGCCTGCAACTGAATATTTTCTTAATGATTATTTTGCAATTTGAAGCTGATAAACTAGGGATAAAAGTCAAATTCTGCCTTCTCTCATACAGCTGCAAAAGCATAGAAGTTACTGAAGAGATTTTACTGCATTTAGACAAGGGAAGAGTTTGTCCCTAAGGGTGGACAGTATGCATGGAAGAAAAGGATAGCTGTTTGAAAACAAAAGAATAAGTGAAAAAAATACATGGAAATGTCATGTGACAGGCAGACAAATTATTGATTCCACTAGTTCTTTCAATACAAAAACACTGAGAAGCAATGAGTTTAGAGACAAAACTTTAAACTAGGTTAAGACAATATCGTAGGGATGCTGCAATACTCTCCACAAGAAAAACAATTAAAGAATTCCTATTATGGTACAGCTTCCATGCAACCGTAATTCTGTTCTGACATTTGCAATAATATTGTCATTATTATTACACCATTTGATTTTAGAAATATTGTCAGGGTCATAATTGATTTGGGTCATAAAGATATTTTTCTCCTTTTCTGTTATATTTACATGGCAGGACATCAGATTTTAAGAAAAAAAAAAAGAAAATATGCAATCCGAATAAAAAAGCAGTAAAGTTTCATGCTACCATTTTCCCTATATCTAGAGTGTTTTACAGTCTCAGAAAGATGTATTACTATCTTTTTCAGAAATGCAAATATCTACTACCATTTGATGAAAAGTTTGCAAACAACAGCATAGTGTTTCAGATAAAAGCCCAAACTGCATATTTTTCTCACCCATATAAAATTCTTACTTAATTGAAAAAGGTATGTGATTTGACTGAGGCTGTTCTTTTGCAAAAACAAAGCCTAGAAACTAGAATTTACCTAAAAGTTCTTAGCATTAAATAACAGTTAGATTTTTTTTATGCTGGGGCGTGTCTCTAATATTTCCAGCTAAAATCTACCTATACATTTCCCCAACTGTTACCTTTTTAATGTTTCAAAACTAGACATGTAAAATGTTTGGTTTTTTTATTGCGTCTCTATATATGCATTAGCACACTCATAACTGTATTTTTTACTGCAATCACAACCTACTGTGGGGTTATACAGGTGCCTGCAAGAAGATGTGCGGTCTTGAATCTCATAGTTCATTGGATTTTAAGGTTTTTAGGACAGAGAATATTCATATGTATGATACTCATATAAATATATCTAAAGAAGTCTATTCAGTTCTTGTATGTTACAAATGTTTTGTTTGTTAAAAATTTGCTTTCACAAAAATATCCTTTCATACCAAAAATATTGCAGAAACTAACGCTGATCAGATTTGCTCTCCCTAACACATGGAATGAAAAATTTACTGTTAAGACTGTGGTTATGAAAAAGACTGAAACTGCAGTGTGTAAAAGAAGCTTTCCTTCCCTTTGTGATTCTGTTTTGCACAAGCATGAACAAATTTTAAAGCAATCAACTTAAGGATCACAGGAGCTGGCAATAACATAGAAAAAAGTCCCCAAACCTAAGAGAAAAGGCTGCTGAACGCAGAGGGAGCCATGCCTTTGTAGAAGCCTTTGACAGGCTGCTTCCCAAGGGTGCCCCTGTCTCTGGCCATGGGACATATTTGCCGGGAGCCATTAGTTGCCCACGCAGATACCAAGGGTGCTGCTTTTCTGGTGTCTCTAAGGAACACAACCCTGGAGCAACGACAGCTCTCAGTCTATTCAGCAGCAGCTCTTGCTGGCCAGCAAGCCCCAAATCCATCAGCGTCCAGGGAAGCTGTGATGCAGGGATTTGGGGACCTACCTTCAACACAGGGAGCTTGCAAGTGTTTGGCCCCAGTCTCACCTAGGCAAGCAGAAGGCAAAGGACTCTTACCTGAGCTGAGAAAGAACAGAAGGAGAAAGGCAGCTTTGCTAATCCCCATTTTGGCCCAGCTGGAGGGTGCTGGAAGTTGTGTCTGTCGGTGCTCAAAGTTTTATTGACTCGCACTGGAGTGAGGCAGCATCAAACAAACAAGGCAGGAGGATTAAGTTAATCATTCTCTCATGCTGTTCCCCCCTTGCCGTGGTGTGGCTGTTCAAACAACCTTGAATTGGATGGATTACCAAATCAGATTCAATCATTTCTACTGGATGCTATTAAATGCAAAGGCACTTTCTTGTTTTGCAGGATATGTTTAGTTCTCAAATGGTTAGGTCTTTCTCAACTAGAGAAAAGAGAGGAAAGCACGGGAAATCATGTCTCCAGGAAGGATAGGAATTTCTTTTGACATTAGAGTCCCAATAGTAAATCCAGCCATACCTACCTGTATTGATTTACAAGGAGAAACTTCTATCTAATATCATGGTAAGCATGATTATAAGATTCAGATAATATTAACTCTGTAAAATAGGTTAATTTTACTTCTTTATTAAAGAATTCCTTTTCTGTTGTCTCCTTGACCCAGAGTTTTCTTCTTTTCTTCTATTTGCGACCAGGATTTAATTTTAATTTCATTTAAACTTTAGATTTAAGACGATACTCTAAACCTTAAACATTAGGTTTAAGACTCGTAGGTAGCAATTTAGCGTTCTTCCTTACCAGACATTTAACCTCACACTGCATGCACAAACTCATCCAGTGAGGGTGTCAGACTTTGCTCATCTGTGTGTTATCCTGATTTCAACATCAGCTCACTCTGCATTTCCCAAGCAGCCTTTACCTTGGAATAGTTGCTCTGAAGCACCATTTCATGGCTTCTCTTGCATGTTAACTCTGGCATTGCTCCAAAACAACTTATTGAATCAAATGTGCCAGTGACTCACCAGGGGCAGGAGCAGGATGAATATTTGGATGGGGAGAACAGACTTGAATGGACACTGCTGGATCATACAATTCGGTCTTCTGCAACTGAAGGCCAAAAGTTTACAGAATCATGAGTTTCTTCTAAAAACTAATGAGGCTGTCCACTTCTACCTCATCCTGCCTGTTTTAAGCAGAAGTTACATTGTACTGAGGGCTTGGGATAAAGCTAGGAGTGCAGGAGTAAATATATCAGAGAGGCATTCTAGCATGAGACACGATTAGCTTCTATTTTATTGATTATGTGAAAAATTTAAAGCTGATCCTGCTTCTGGTCCTGTGCTACTTTTCTCCTGCAGGGTAGTATAATTCCATGCTATTTGGTTGTTTTCTGTGCTTGAATCTGTTTTAAAGCAACTTGTGAACAACAGCAAAGCATGGGATGTCAGTAGAGGCTTGGGATGCCACTGATGTTAGTCCAGGGAAGAAAAGCAGATGGGCCAAGGAGAGGAGACGATTGGAGCTGGACTCAGCTCAGGGAAACATCTGAAGGGTGACGGGGAGAGTGGGTTGGAGATAACGCAATTATTATGTCAGATTTGGCTTATCAGGCTTTAGGAACAGTTACTCATTGAGAAAGACAGGTAAAACAAAGGACCAGAACACCAAGTAGGCTTTACTAGCAAGCAGGCTTTGGAGGGCTATTCAAGTCAGGTTTAGCTCCATGTTTTTAACAATCTTAACTCCATTTTCAATTCTAGCTCCAGATCCTGGTTTCTGTCTCTCCTGCTCTATACCTCCTGACTCCCTGGCTACAAACAGCATCTGCTCACCAATTCCTGTGCCTCCTTCCCATTGGATATGATCAGATAGTGGGTCTTTTCCTTACTCCAATGCAAAATTTGCTTTCTGGTCAGCCCTGCTCTCTCCAGCACTTTGGCTCCTTCCCCATTTTTCTGTATTCCCCATCTCCACTGAGGTACTCATTGGGTTACTGCCTTATGGTGCACATCTGGTTGTAAAAGTCTGAGAAAAAAAGCTCCATAAGTGGGTGAGTGCAGCTATTTCTGCTGCTTGGAGAGGTTTGAAAGGCTGTGCGTCTTAACTGAGTTTGTAAAACTCATCAATAAAGACAATGTGTTAGAGATTTTAATCAGATTAGCTTTTCCTACCGGTTTTAAGCACCAAAGAAGCTAATTGTAGTAGCTAAAGGTTTGTTAACGCATGACCAGGATAATCCGTGAAAATTTGCATGCATCAGGTAAGCCAACTCTTCCGCAAGCTTTCCTCATGTTAAAGGTCCACATATACTCCTTCACAATCTATAGTTCTTCCTTACACTTGTTGCCACTTCTAGTCTTGGCTCTGGTTCTTCTCTCAATCTCATTACCTCAAATCTGATTAAAATGCACCTACATTGGTGTATGTGCTCTGAAGAAAGCAAAGAACACTCGTATTGCCACTTCATTAAAAGATGGCAATGCAGAATTGAAGAAATCTTAATAATCTCGGCCTAAATGGATCTGATCCTGGAAAGCTGGACTTGAGAATATAGTCAGCAACTGTTACTGGTACAAGAACAGTCATTCTAGAGGTTTTCCACAAGAAAATGATAAAACAGAGGTGTCTTTCATCTGCCACACTGACACTCCTCACTGTTACCTTGTGACAAGGATGTGACCCATTAAGGCATTATCTTTGAAAGGATCTCCTGTAAACTGTTGATTTATCCTTTTGTGTCTTTCCTTCTTTCCTCTTTTCCCTCATAGATGCACACAGGATCTAAATCTCTCCCCAGTTTTGGTCTTGTCGTGTTTGTTCTCATTTATTTGATCACTGTGAGGCCCACCTGTAGGTGGAAGTTTATCAGATCTTATTTCAGTGTCAGGGTACATTAGTTAGCACAGTGGTTAAAATATAAACAACAGTAAGAGGCTTCTTAAATAGAAGTTGACCCTTGAAATCTGGTTTACTGTAAGTTTGGAAAAATACCCCCCAAAAGAAATTGCAAACAATGTCAGAACACAGAGCACAAGTTTTTGAATAAATTCACTTCAACATAAATTCTCTAAATTTCAGAATCAGAAAATGTCAGACAGCAGACACTTAGATATCGCTTGCTTGCTAAGAGGAGAGAACCAAAGGAAAGATTTAGTTATCCTTAAATATCTTCCAAGGAAGGAGAAATTTCAAAAGGCCTCTCTAAGGCACTGCACTTCCACAAGACTGGAGTGAGCATAGAGTAAAGGAGTTCATGTAATTGCTCCAAAGAGTAATGCCATGATACAGAGCCACAAGCAGCTGGGAAATAAGGAAGGTATTTTTACTTTCTTTTCAAACACAACCAGGAAAAGTAGCAAACGTAACATGTGTATAGCCCTGATCCACAGAACCGGAGGGAACTTTGGGCAGCAACCCCAGGTGGATAATGTGGATGGCTTCTAACACCAGGTGCTGAATGTAAGGTAGGGAGGAGTTCAGAAGAGGGAAAGGTAGCCAGGTTAAAAATAAATTCTGTCCTTGCTCTGCACACGAAAGAACACAGAGGCCAGAAGATCTGGTAGATAAACTCATCTCCCTCATTTCTGGCCACAGATGCTAATGGATCCAAGGAAAGGAAAGTGACAATACGGAGATAGAGAGAGGATGTTTTTCCAGTTGTGAAAGCTTCAGTCTCTGACATGTTAATTTTTTTCTGGCTGCTGCCAAATGAAAGAAACCAGCAGAAAAAAGTCAGACAAATGAGAAGCTAGGAAGTGAGCAAACTGAGTGTCACCTTTATAGCAGAAAGATCTAAAGAAGTAAGTATTGAGGTTTCCGCATTGCTGAAAAAATATCTGGAAATACGGGGACTGTGCAATGGCCTTTAACAGAGGTGTGGAGAGCATTAAAGCCACAGAGAATCTGCTTGAGTGCCCCAGCATGTACCATCCAGCACTAGCATTGCTTTGGGAATTGGTTCAGCAAAACGGCTGTGGTGATCTGCTGTAGCCCACTCCATGTTTCTGTTAGGGGGAGCATAATTCCTGCACCCAAATTTGTCCTTCCTTGATTTTGTTATCCTCCTGCTGTACTGCTGTCACCACTCTGCCTAAAGAGTCCTCCCATTGTTTACGTGTGGGGCTGCACAACACCAACAGAGAAGCAGCACATAATAGGGCCTGAAATGCAACCCGTTTTCTTTTCAGTTCTGTTCTTCTTGGAAGAGTCTGTAAGCAAGTGAGAATCATTTTGTCTTCAGGCTCCTCAAAGACTGGTGCACACCAGGTCAGGACTGCACTTCTTTGTGTTTAGCAGGCGAGCAGTTCCTGTCTCTGCTGTTCCAAGTCACAGGATTCAGCTGTGAGCTGTGTTCTGCATCCCATGCAGAGGGAGGGTTGTTGAACTCTTATCAGTTCTTCCTCTCACACCTAATGGTGCAACTTAACCCTTTGAGCACTCTGTTCAAAATGTTTAGAGTTACTTACAAGTCCTTGGATGAGGGTAATGGCAATTCAGAACGTGGAAGAGAAAATGAAGAAAAGAAGCATAACGATTAATTCCACTTCTGGTCAGAAAAGCTGAGGAGAGACTGTGTGGAGCCATTTTGCACTTTACCCAACAGTTGTTCAAGTGCTTCCACAGACCCCTGCAAATGCCTGCTATTTGTAAGGTGCTGTTCTGGTCTTTTTCTACTCACTTAGGCAGTTACATACAATGATCAGTGCTGCAGTATTTTGCTTACTGATGGTTCCAGCTAGTGATGAAATCAACTGTCTGGAAATGCCATTGAAATAAGATGAATGTTTAAAGTTCCTTACTTCTGTGACAGTTTCAGAAAAGAGGGACAAGCCACCTCCATTTTCCACACAAAGTGTATATTGAAATTTCCAAGTGCATTTTCTGCTTGTCACTTACATGTAGGTTTAGTTCCATGCTTGTTCTTGGCTCATTAACTTGCATAAAGAAGGGATGTTCTAACAAGTTTAATCTTCCTGAAAGTAAGTGTTAAAAGGGTAAGGCAGAAAACGATGTTAATATTCCATTCAGGGCTCTTTGGAATGGGATCAGTTCAAGACATTTGAGTCAGTGAGATTTTCAACAATATCTCAGCAAGGTGAGAATATAACCTTCAGGTTTAGTTTAATATTTGAGCAAATTGCAAGTGTGTGTGTGTGTGTGTGTGTGTGTGTGCGTGTGTGTGTGTGTGCATATGTGTGTGTTTATGTGTTTGAATATAACCTACTATAACATCTTTGCTTACAAACAGTTAATAAAAGTGTTTATGACAGTTCCAGTTTAATGGATGTTGTATAAAAGTCCTCTATTCTTTAATCATTTTTATGTCCCTATGCAAAAAGACCTTGTCATTATATTCTACACCTTGCATTTGCTGAAGATAACATTGGAAAAACTGCTTGGTTCTTTTTTCCCTGATTCTCATGTTAACTCCCAAGTTGAGACCAGGACGTTTTGCATTAGAAATCATGGAAAATTTGCTGATCAGCTTTATCACTTGCTCCTATTATATTATAATTCAGAGTAAAATTCTGAAAGATATGCCATTTACACATGCTGTGTGTCCCAAAGACTGTAGCATACCATGACCTAGTTTTGGCATAGAAATTGCAGAAATACAAGAGTTACCACAAACAGTGGGGTGGAAGGTGAATGAAAGTGGGGTAAAAACTTCAGCAGATGATGCTGTCAGCAACTGGAATTCTCTTCATAACTTTTTCCAAACTTGTTTTTTAAACTCTGCACCACCTTCCCTAGTTACAAACTACCCATCAGTCTCCTGACATCTTGTGTAAGATACCTTCTTGGAAAAAAAAAAAGCCTTTCTAGCACTCAGAAAGCTTCGGAGTGTTGCAATTGTCTACGGGGTTAAGACACAGGAAAACAAAAACTCCACTGGTACGACATTTGAAAATGTGACAGAATAAGGACATACAGATCACCAAAGCAGACCCAGACAGATGAAATGAGGAGGAGGGTACCTGTGTGCCAAGGATGCAGAGTCCCATCCCATGACAAAGTGCTGGGTTATCATCAGAATCAGGCTTCAAGTTCCTACATTCTATCACAATATATTGACACAGTCCTAGTATTCAACTGTAAATATGAAAATAGATTTATTTTTTAGGCACATCAAAAGACTGGAAAATGCAGGAAATCTTGCCAGAAGTATCACCTGAATAGGTGCCTGAATTAGGACAGATGATTGATAGTAAATCAGGAACTCCCATGCTGCTAGAGAACAGATAAAACTGCAGTCATTTTCTAAGCTGGAGAAAATAATGCAAGATTTCCAGACTGTATTCCCACAAAAGCTAAAAAAATATCCCAAGTCACAAAATGACACATAGAAATGACACAAATAACTGTGGAATCAAGTCGAAGAAGAATTACAGAATATTGCAAAGTGGAGACCTGACGGTCTTTAGCTCCTGAGAACATCCTGCAGCAAGAGGATGGGCTGCTAATGAGATTTCTGGGCAAGAAACCTGATTTCCAAATGCCATGCTGAATAACCTGAAAATTGTTATATTGTCAGCCACCCCAAGTCTAACCAAAGACCACTGAGAGGTACAGTGACAAAAGTGCCCGAGGAGAGTAGCCTTTTTTCAACTTTAAATCCAGAACAATAGCCTTTGGTTTACATGAAACAGCTGCAGCATTTCAGTGACAAACACACGGGTTGCTGGGTTCCTTGGGGAGTAGGCTGCACGTCTGTCCTGTCTGTCCTGCTGTGATCTGTGCCTTACAGGCAGACTGTGCAAGGCCACTGCAGGCAACGGCATCCCCTAGGGGGGCAGATCCCCAGCAGGCACGCTTCAGCATCTGCTAGCAAAAGGCAGTATCAAACACCAGGAATTGCCATTAGACAGCCCACAGGACGCGCAGAATGTCTCACTGGAACCAAAAGAAACAGGAACAGTTTTTGAGTCTGGCCAGTTATTACGGAGAACTGGTGCCAATGTTTTTTAAAGAACAGCACTACTGGCAGAACTTTCAAAGCCAACAGTACATGGGGGGTGGAAAGCATGTGCCAGATGGCAGCAAGCCTTTTGTGTGCTCTGGGAAATGTTGTGCTCAACAGCTTCTGAAAGCATCCAAATTTACTGAGCATGAAGCTCAACAAAAGCCTTTGGGGCTGTAGCATGACAGGAGAACTAGGGAGAGACACACCGAGTACTACAGCTGAGCAAGGGGAGCTGTTTTTGAGTTCACATTTCACGTTTTGCTCTGACCTTGTCTGGCTGGTTGATTAGTGAGGGAAATGGTAGCAACAGGCTGCAGAAGTGGCTGTAGTCTGAAGCATGGTCCCCAGTAACAGCCTATTCAGATGATCATACAGGAAAAAGTGGAAGAGAGCCACCACCATTTCCAGATCCCCTGGGTGGGAGTAGAGGGGTCTGTGGTAGTGTGAGAAAGTCCACACCAAGGGCCTCATGCTTTGAAAAGGTAGCCTGTTCTTACTGCTGTGGTGGGGATACAGAACTAAGGGCAGACTGAATGGAAAGAGAGCAGGAGCTTGGAGCGGGGAACAACACTCAGGACTTGGAAGGAATCCAAGAAAAAGGTGCTGTCAAGAAAGACTGTTATAGAAGAACTCTTCAAACAAAAGATATCGATGAATGGAAGCCATAAGTCATTGATGAAGATTATGAAGGAGTAAGCAGAGAGTCTGCAAATATTTCTTTAGCTGTAGCTCTTTTAAAAATCCCAAAATGAGTTTTTGCAGAGCCTGATCTCTGTCGGGTTCTTTATAGCAGTAATAAAATACCTAAATACTAGATATAGATTTATAATACACTTTATATCAGGTGTTCAACAGGAAGACTAAAATACAGATATCCTTGTTCAGATATAGAGGTCCGTTTCTAATGAGCAGGTCTACATTTATTTCATATGTAGGTCAATACATATTCTGTTTGGAAGTGGCATGTTTTTAAGTGATTCGCAGAAAACTGGAAAAACAGCTAAAAATTCTGGAATTAGCTTTGGTTACTCACTGGGAGTCTATGGGCCGGGTGTTTTTCTGTTCATTTTTGTTGCTGCTGGAACATGTCCCACTCAGCAATTTCCTTTGGTCACTGCAGTACTGCTTGAAGGACTAACCCAGATTTTCCCGACACTTCCAGTAGCAGTCCTTTTCCATTGCTCTGGGTGGCATCCAGGCCAAATTCCATGGCTTTGGGAGGCCTCAACTAACCTGTGGGTGCTTCTTTCTCCATTTCCCTGCAGGAGAATTAGCCTAGATTTACATTCAGTTGAGCGCTTTCAAACATAAGGTGTTTTCCAGACAAGCAAGATTTTGTGAAACCAAGGCTGAATTTTCCTAAAATATAGCTTATTTAGATGTGGGAATCTGCGTCTGCCGCCACTCCCCTGTTGATTTTGTGACCAAGCTGCATGACATGGCAGGACTGTCTTTCTCACTGCTCAAATGCAAAAATGCTGTGTTGATTTTCCCATCCTAATAGACTTCAGAGGAAATCTAGCCTGTAGCATTTTTTTTGGCTGTGATTATCAGAAGATAGGAAGTAGGTGCCACCATGTGGCAAGCTGAACAAAAAAAAAAAAAAAATTGCAAAGTAGGAGAGAAGAAAAAGGTGAAAGGAAAGCCAGTAATTACTGCCTATGCTAGAGAAAAGCACTTCTTAATAATGCTGATGATTTACACTAATATTAGACTGACTACTCTTACATTTATTTTCATAGCATCAATTTTGTTGCTAAATGACATGAGAAGGGGAAGAAAGTGCAGCAACCTCTGCAGAAGCTTTATAGTAAAACTCAGAGAAAGGGACAGGTTTTGTTCTTTTTTTTTCTTTTTTTTCCTATCCTATGGGTGCACACACAAAGAAGAATCCTTGGCTTTGTTTTATTGGTGTATTATTAAAAAGGTGGGTCTGGCAAATGGGGTGGGAAGGGCACCCCTGGCATATGGCTCAGCAAGGCCAAGTGTGCTTGTGGGAACTGGGACTGAATGAGGACAGATACCAGCATCACTGCTGGAAGCTGCAGGGATGAGGAATTGCCTCCTGCTGCAGCAAAAGCCATTCAAAGACAACTGGGTATTCTCAACCCTCAGCACAGGTGGACAGAGAGCTGGGCAGCAGGGCACCACGGGGTTCATCTTAATGTTAGACTGAACAAGATTGGTGAACACCATATTTGCAATAGAACTATTAAAGTATTTTCCAAGTTAAAAAATGGCCACTTGTTTGCTGACAATAGGGATTCTTACTCCATAAGTCAGTGGAAGCAGGGAAAGAAATGAACCTTAATAAAATACTGAAGAATAAAAGATCCCAAAGAGATAAACAACAACGTTTGAAAATTATAGGCTTGAAGACTTTGAAAAAAGAGTTACAAGAACCTGTCAAAGGACTACAAACTAAAGTCTCCAAACTGACTGATTAAAAACTAACCCTTTAGAAGAAAGAAAAGATATCCAATGAACCACATCAACAATTACATTCTGAAACCAAGTAAATTTCAAAGAATAAATATTTTTCTGAAAAAATCTTGTGGGAATTAGTCTACAAATAAAATGCTATTAACCACAGGATACACTAGAGGAATTCAAGACATCTGTTACTCTTTATTAAAGCTTCTTGTATAGCTAATAAACAGCACAAAAGGAAAATAATTTAATTTAAACATATGCAAAGATGCACTAACCGTACAAGGGGAACAATTGTATTTTGAAAAGTTAAAAAGCAACAATGCTGCACTTAGTTACAGACAAATTCTAGCTCCAATTTTCAACGCTTCCAGAACACTTCACAAAAATTAGACTTAATGACATGTGCTCTTACACTGCCATCCTGTGGCAAAGTTCCTGAAGTTTTCCGAGAACATAAGGGTTTTTCAAATGATAACCTGCTTTCAAAAAAACTTAGCATTCTTGTTCTGAGGAGAGGAAAACATCAGTAGAGATTTAGCTATACCTCAGGAGATATTGCTCAATACTACGGAAAACACACAAAAAATTTTTCTTTGGAGGGTTCATGACCGGACACATTGTCCAGACACAAAATTTGAACCTGTGGCTTCTTAAACCTAGTTTTCTGGCAGTTAAAATGAGTTTACCCTCTTCTCCTCATGTTGCAAAATAAATAGATATTCTAGTACTTTGAGCATATTGGTACACAATCTGAGATACGGGGGAATGTTCATGTGACTTTCCTAATAACTTCAGCCCATTTCAAATGAAAAATAAAATTATTTATTAGAAATTTCGGAGTCTTACATTTCCTGTTAATACCAGACCTGTTAATACATTACCTGTTAATACCTAGGATTGTGCCACTTCATAATTCCAGCCTTGCTTCAAGTCTCTGCAGTAGTAAGATGACTAAGACTTGGTTTCTTTAAAACATTTTAAAGTCCTAAACTTTAAACATGTTCAAAACATGTACAAGATCAGAAGCATTTGCTCACCTCTAGTTTCTGCAAACTGCCATCATGTGAAGGTTAATTTTACCCAACTTCTGAAAAAACCTAACCACGTTCATCGAAAACCTTGCATTAATTTCTCAAACCTTCTAGTGCATGAGGAACCTTTGACATCTACGGTTTTAATCAATTTTTACACAGAAGAAATGAATATACAGTTTTTCCATGACAATAATGCTTACGTTTATTAGGTAATTATCCCCAAGGGGGGAAAAAGAATCCCCCAAAACACTGCTTAAATCAACTACTAAACCAGGCAATAAAAAAAAGTTTCTCCAGTATCTGCATAGCTCGAGGACATCCATTTGTGCTGCTATTCGCAGAAAGCTTGTGTGCATTCCAAGCCCTTGTCAC
>WEKY01039755.1:64225-86760 GCA_013390045.1 Picathartes gymnocephalus | reverse complement strand
ATCTCACATCCTTCTAAGGGGCTTCCAAGGTCACTTGGTCAAGGTGTAGGTGGGATCTGCATGGGGAGGTTCCCACAGGAGTAACACCCCGGCAAGAGCCAGGCAGGCAGTGTGACAGGTACAGAGGAGCCACAGGTGTGCAACTGAGCAAACCAGAGTCACCAATATCTGGATTCAGAACAATAAAAGAGACACTGAAAGGGTGAACTTGCAGGAACGGCATAGTGATACTAAACACAGCGAAGTTTCATCTCTGTCCCTCCTTGCTCAGTCCTTTCAAAGAAGCGAAAGGGAAGTAAAGTGCCAAAGTTAAGGACAGTGGTACATTGTGAATAGTAGCCAGCATACTCATTGCCAAGGAGTCAGAGAAGAAAGCAAGTATCATCAATATAAAGAGGCAGATCACAGGTTTTAGCAAGATCCTTTGTGTCTGCAATCTCAAATAGCCAAAGTTCAGGTACCAGCCTTGGTGTGCTTTCTTATGCTGCAGCTTGTCTAAGTTTCTAGGACAGGAAGCTAATATATTTCAAATTTAATTTTAAAGAATGAATACATTTCAAATGTAAAATATTGAATATAGCTTTTGCCTTACTTGTGTCCTGTGGCCACAGGTGATTGGTTTGTGGGTTTTTTACTGCTTCCTCTACCTGGATACTCCTGGCTGCCTTTGACACATCTGTGTTTGTCAGCTGGTCAAACCAGTTCAAAGAAAGTGTCTTGGTTGAGAGGGGTGAGGAGAAAGAGAAAAAAAATAGGTAATTGAGAGGGGATAGTGAGCTCAGTGCCCTGTTGTGGGAGTCTGACCCAGCTTTCCCAGAGACAAAGCAAGATCTATAAAAGATGAGGTAGGGAAGAGCAATCTTCTGTTTCTGATTCTTGCTCTCCTGATATTCTTTTGGAGACAGTCTGCTTGGTTTTACCAGATGCTCTGAGATTTGCCAGTTTGTACCAGAATAAGCCTATTAAAATAATTCCTTTTTGCTGTTTTTTTTTCCCTTGTGAAAAAGTATAAAGGCCATCACCTTTTTTCTCCCTTGCATTAAAGCTTGTGCTGAGATTGAGAAGAGCAAATAGGAGTACCCAAGACATACCTGGATACTGCTTTTCTATTTTATAATCCACGCCTCATTTACCAAAAATGTCCACATCCTTGCCAAAGAATACCTTCTGAGAAACAAGTCAGTAAAAGATAAACCTCCCACAGTGACCCTATGTACTGCACATGGTCCTTAGCAGTGGAAAATAACATCAAAAGGGCATGTTGGCTGTGCATTAGCCTATTTGGGTGTCTGGCCTTCTGCACCTCCCAGGTCTGGTAAAATCTGAGATTGCTGACAGACATCTTCCAGCTTGTGGGGGTAGATCCTTAATTCAGGAGAAAAAGGAATCTTCCAACTTACTTCTGTGGTTTAACCAGAGCATTTTGTGAGTGGTGGTTGCTAGCTTCAGGGGAGATTGGGAGAAGATTTGACAGACTTTTTACAAAATAATTTGCAGTGCTATGTACTCTTGTGGTACACATTTTAGCTTTCTTTTAGTCTTCTTTGTTGGTGATGTTTTTGTTTTCAGGTCTGAGAGATTTAAATTCATGTAGCATTTGAAAAGATGCAGGATCCCACTGGATAAGCTTATATTTCATAAAGTTTGGCAACTTTATGCCTGGTCATTACAATGCAGTAACTTGCAGGAGTACATCTGATCCACTAGGTTTCTTATCCTTGGAAAAGGTCTGAAGATACTTCCTATTGGTATGTTTCCTGTACTTAAAAATTCAACTCAAACCTACCCCTTCTGAGGTAGGCTTTCTGTGGACATTAATTCTCATCTGTCAAGTACTTTCTTGAGAGCGAGTATCTTGACCTCATACCACTTTTCTACATTACTGAAGCTTGCATTTCCAATACCTTGTAGTTATTCTGAAGGTTTTGTTCTGTTTAGTCTATAATTAGAAATAGAAGGCAGCATCAAGCTACATGATTTGAATTTTGAACTGCCATCACATACCAAAAGGTTTCTTCTGCCACCAAGGGGTCAGTTTTTTAGGAAAAAAGATCTAAGGTATGAAATATGCAGCCAGCAAAGTTCTCCCCAGTACTGTAGATGAGAAAGTATTTCCATTGAACCCATCAGTGCATGGTGATTTCTCTAACTTATGAACTTAAGATGTAGACCCTGATATCAGCAGGTCCCTCATTTCTGGAGAAGACACTGCTTATTTCCAGAAGTAACTAGCTCACTGGGGAGCCGAAGGGATGCAGGCCTGTGCTTTCAGTAGAGAGACCAGATCATACTTAAAGCTTTATATATTCCATGTCTGGAAGCTCAGGCTGGGGCCTTACTCTGCTGCAGAAGCCACCAGGTGAGGGCCAAGTGATAGAAGAGCTGATGTCTGTACTTAACATCTTTTCCCTTCAAAGCATTTAAGATGTTGTTAACTGAAAGGAAGTAATACTTGCTATGTCACTCATCTGATATGGCTGTCTTCTTCCAAAAATACAAATAAATCCAGTTATGAATCCCAAGAGAACATTTTGCTTGCTGCAGGATATTCTTCTGGCTTTCTGCTGGCCACTTTCAAACAAAAATAAATCTTAACCTTTATTCTCTGTTCTNAACCTTTATTCTCTGTTCTACACACACTGGAGAACAGCTGTACAAATTCAGTTTTCCACTGAAATTAAAAACAGAGATGTATACTGCACAAGAGAGGAAAGGATCTTATTTGGATTTGGCCTCTGCAGAACGTGAGCTTTTGAAGTGGTCAGTGTCTGTGTTTGTGCAGACCTTTACATACAGTGAATTGAACCCCTGACTTTAACTTCTAGAAAGTGAGGCAGGGTGCATGATTGAAGCTAAACTTATTCTAATGAGGAAATGTTAAGAACTTACTTTAGTCAAATGTCTCTGAAATTTGATGTACAGGTTTTATGTGACTGGTAGTGATCTGGCCACTTGAATAATTTTTGTACGTGCATGCAGAAGGCAGAATTGATGTTTGCATTTGTACATGCAACATCTGAGAAAGTGTGAAGAAGCCTTCCGAGTTTGATGTAACTACTGAAAAATCAGCCTGGTGGTTTCTGAAACACAGGAATCTGACACCACCTTTTCTTGTTCAGTACTTTGTGTATAGAGATGTTCAAACCTGGTAATTCAAAGTGACAGCCATTGTGCGTGCTTAGCACACATGTGGATACAATGTGAGAGCAACAGGTGGTGTTTGATTGCTGATAGTTTTTGAATATAAGAATATTTCAGCCTTGTTGCTCTGACTATTCAATTAAAAGAGAACTATTGTCTCACAGCCTGCTTGTCACAGTCAGCTGTAGCGAGCAATAATTAGCTGTGCAGCTATGTTTTTTGGTTTTCGTTGGTTTTTTTTTTTTCCTTTAGTGCTGTTACTCTGTGTTTGATTTAAAATTATACAATAACAGTACTGGCTAGATGGGTTTCTGAATGTCGACTGCACTGGGCATATTGTTTTATCTTCTGTGCCACATTCAAAGAGCCCCTGAGCAGAGACAGTTTCCTCCTGTGACTGTTAATTTAAGGCCTGCCATTCTGGGGATTGTGTTTCTCCATTGCACTTTGAAATTACTGAGGTTTCTCAGGCCTGAGTTCTTTTGTCTTTCTTTTTTAAGTTTAGAAAATTATAAGAGATGCTCCCACTCCCCCTTTGTCTCTTGCCCCCCGAAGCAGTCTATCTGTCAGCACCCTGTGATGTCTGAGTGTTATTGTTTCCATTCTAACAGGGGAGTTCTCAGTAGCTTCTTTGAGAGTGCCTCTCATTGAAAATGCTGGAGATATTTTCCATTCAGACATTGTCTCTCTTAGATGTGGGGGAGAGGCTCTGTGGGAAGGACTCAAAGACTACTTTTACCAATTGCTAAGACCTAGGATAAGTGTTCAGCCAGCACCATCAACAGTTTGATTGTATAAATTGTGAAGTCTTCCCAGTTCTTTTTCATCAGCAGTATTCTAGATAGCTTTCTCACCATGTGCCTATTCAGTTTTTCTGCTGTTTTTTGTTTCTTTTTAACCACCTGTTACGCAAAGCCTTGTCTCAGTGTTTCAGCTGTAATGCAATCATAGCCAAAAAGCAAGAGATCATTCAATAGGTGAGGTGATAGAGCTTGCATAGAAGACTCATAAACTCCCTTGGGGATCGAGCTCTTATATAGCCTGTTCTTTAGGGGTTCCCAAGGTGATAACTTTCCTAAGGGAATGACTCTCAAGAGAGACATCTCATTTTCCCCCTTTTACCTTCAATTTTGAGACTCTTCTTGAGCTTCTTTTTCTTCGTCCTCCAGGCAGCAGGGTGTCATGACTTAATGCTCAGGGAAAGTGAGTGCAGTGCTGTGCTTGGCAGGCCACTGCTAGGGCATTCAACAGAGCTTGTCACACTGACAGCGGCTCCTGGCTTTCTGACACTAGCCAGTCTTTGGGCAAGGGGCTGACATAACACAGAACAGCTCCAAACTTTCATGTTAGGGCAGAAGGTATCTTGAAAAGAGTCAGTAGACATTTTTATCAAAATCAGGTGTCCCTTAAGTGTTGCTGGGGCCAGAGTAACACGAACAACATAACATTAAAGCATTTATCTAGTCATCTATTTCATATCCCAAACCAGCTTCAATAATTTTTGTTCTAAAACTATTTTCAAATCAGTGGAACAGCATATTTAACTAGGAGATTTTCCTATGATATTTTTGCTGAGGATGACCAGCAGCATAAATTTGCATGTGCCTAATAATAATGGGTACTTGCTTCATAGCTTAAATTTTGCTGATCCTCTCTGCTTGCACTGGCATCTGCATTTTAAAACATGAAAGAAAATCCTTATATTGTATTAATTAGTTCTGTTGCATGATGAAAGCTTCGAAAAATGCAGTTGAGGGATTGTGCGATCTTATGTGTCAGGCACTGGCTGTTTTTCATAGCTTTAAATTATCATAAATTGAGTTAGAAATATCTCCGGTAGAACATGGGAGTTAGAGAGCTTGGTTTCTCTTGTTCATTGTGGAATTTGTTGCATGACTAGGAGTGTGTTGTTTATTCTGAACAGCCTTGCAAAGCTGCTTATGATTAAGGCCACATGATCTATATTCGGTTCTCAACTGTTTGTAACTTAGCCAGACCTTAAGATACGAGGTGAAAATTTTTCATCCTATGTATGGAATGAGATAAAAAAGAAAATGCGCTTTTGGTCAGCATCAAAAAACAAGCATTTGTAGCACCATTTGTAATCTGAAAGAGCACATCAGGCATGAGAACTTTTGTCTCAGAAAATTTTCTAGCTTTCCTGTTGGAGACCATAGAGTTTGAAGAAATGATAGGAAGCTGGATGCCAGAAGCAGGAGCTACTTCCTAGGGTATCATGGCACCGGGCAGGATTGGGAGGCAAAAGGGCAACCTCATGCATCGGAGCCTCTGTGGGGATGGGGCTAGGCTGAGGTTTGGTTTGCTTTCTGAAGATGACCCAGGCTGTGTTATGAAGAGGAAACTGTGGGTAGGCTGCATCTTTCTTTTTTATAAGGTTGTGTGGTATGGTCTGTACTGAAGGCGAGATAACAATTTTCTGTAATAGCATGCTAAACATCACCTGCCCCTTTAGCCAGAGCATTAAGATGCAGATCTTCTTCACTTTCAGCTCTTTTGCTTGTGACAGTGAGCCAAAACTAAGCATAGTCAGCTCAGAATTACCATGATTACCAAGGTCTGGTGCCCAGAGTCTGAGATCTCAGAATGTGTCTTAGATCATCCCAACTTGTAAAATCTGTCCATCTCAAATACTTGGGTCAAAAGCATGGGTAACTCCATCACTTGGGTTCAGGTCTTGAATATCATGGGTTTAGGTGGAAGTAGGGAACTGGGGACCATCCAGAATGTGAGGACACAAGTTGTCTGAAACTCAGCCACAAGTGTCAGGTGGGGGAAAGAGTAGAGAATATCTTGACTCTCGATTTTTCTTGAGGTGCTTACAACTTGCCAGTCTGCCTCTTGCCTTCATTAGTCCCTTTTGAAGGCTGCATATTCTTTTGACAACTGAAGCCAGGAATGGTTAGCTTGAGAGCTTTATCTCAACATGGGTGTACCAGTAGGAGATACTTCTGCACAGTGCTTTTGACTCTGAAATTTTGCTCAGTTATCTTCTCTGAGAAAGCCAGACTGCCCCCAGTTGGGTTTGTTCAAGCTTTTAGAGTACTTTGGACAACTCAACCTTTCTTTCATACCTTTAAAAGAAGATATGATCAATGGGACACAAATAGAATTAATAGTTGCTTGTCTGGATTTACTGTTTGGCTCAGGTGTACTTAAATTAACTTCTTCTATTGTGATCCAGCTGGGGACTTAAATACATAATGGAATCACAAAAGTGATGGTCAGTTTAGTTATCAAATGATACTTCAACATCTTTGCCATCTTTTAAGCCCAAGAGAGAAATATTTTCAGTCATTCACAACTATTTGAGAACATCACTTTGCACAAATGCCTACAGGTGTTGCTCTATAATATTTAAGATTTCTATGTTTATTTTACATCCAGATGAGGAGGAGAGGCATAAAGTGAACTCAACACTTTTTCAGTTACAGTGTGGTCTGAAGAAATGTAATGCTAGATGTAATTGGAACACATGATCAAGTATTTTTTAATGATTATGAGGCAATTGAATTTACTGAATTATCTCAACCCACACTGTTCTGATACTATTAATTTGCCTTAAATGCAGTGCAGTGCTCAGCAGCTATGTTTGTTGTGTAGCTTTCTGGTCATTAATAGTTCATTATACTTTTTAATGTAGATTACCTGTTAGTATAATTATGGTAAGCACTGTCCTATACTATGAACTCATAATTCTCTGTGCTGCTGCTGAATAACCTACCATGGTGATATCCACAGATATATGAACAATAAAATAAATCAAAATAAAATGAAGTAAAAGTTCAGAAATATATGATAGGAATTCTATGAAATTTATAAAAGTTTTAGGCACAGTGAAGGTATCCTCTAGGTGACTATTATGTCTGCCAGAGAAGACAAGTGAGTTGATACCATTTTGTTTTTTTAAAGTAGATTATGAAACAACCAGAAGGTTTAAATCCTTAAGCAGTGCTGAAAGGAAATCTGAGACAGAATAACCTTAGGAAGTTTCTTCATGGACAGCGGCAATGACCTCACATTGCAGTGTTCCATAGTGGAGAGAATGCTTTTGATAGAAATCTCAGCAATTTTTGACTTTTCTTATCAAGGAGCCATTGTCAAGTGTTTTGTTTTCAGTGATTTTGTGGGAGCTTACAGCTTGTGCCACCTGATGCTGTGGTACACAGTAGCTGTCATTGCCCTGAAGGGCAGTATTGATATGAAGGTTATTGCGAAGATGATTAATGCCTGTCAAATGCTTTGTGTACATGTGCATACATGTGTTTGTGTGTAACAAAAGGTTTGATTACAAAGTTCTTTCAAGCTCTCATTGTTTAAAGCTGGAAGGCATGATAAAGTGTAATACAATCCCAGCACAGTGCACACTTAAATAGTCTGAAAGATACTTATACTTTGTGAGAGCTTTGAAATTGAAGCTCTGTAATACTTCTTTAAAAATTCAGAAAAGGAATTGTCAGTACCACAGATATAAATTAATTATACTCTTGTCTGCTTTTATTTTCATCAGCATTCTAAAAACTCAGGAAGTTGACAGGAGAAAGATGTCACTTGAGATGCATGAGCTGTAATAAGATGTTATAGGACAACAGGAACTGCAGATTAGAAAAGGAGAAAATTCTTAGCATCACCTACAGCCCTATGTGAATGCCTAGTGGTTAAATTCAAGGAATGTAATTCTGTTTATATAATCTTGCAGTTAAAGGGATAAACAAACTAAAAATAATTTTCCCTTTATTACATCAGAATGCAAAGGTTGCCATGCTCGTAATGTTTTTAAACATTATTTAAGGAATGCCTTTTACTCAGAATGAAAATCAGAAAGAAGGAACAAGCTCTCTTATAAATAGTGGTTTCTGTGCATTTGCAAAAAGAAAAAAATAGCAAACTCCTGGTTTGCTAAAATCAGAATATGCTGATACTTCTGCTATCGCTTTAAAAGGTACTGAATGTACTCAATAGATCTGACAGGTTAATTCTTCCACTGGTTTTACAAAGGTTGCATATTTGCTTAGGAGTGATGCATCATATTTCTCTGCTTGACTGGAACTCCTGATATTAACAGGCTGCAGGAATGTGCTTCTGCAAAATATTGAGATGAGAAACTGAAGGCCTTCCACTTATGCCGTCTTTCAGATGATTAGATCTGAATGACACTGTTGTAATATTTCTGGCTTAATAACATCTGTTAGATTTACACTTGCTTGGACAGTTTTGCTCAAATCCTTAATTTAACCTTCACAGTAACACAGAGGACAATATATTGTGTTTTAGATA
Organism: Picathartes gymnocephalus; assembly: GCA_013390045.1. Taxonomy (NCBI): domain Eukaryota; kingdom Metazoa; phylum Chordata; class Aves; order Passeriformes; family Picathartidae; genus Picathartes; species Picathartes gymnocephalus. The sequence continues at coordinate 78,324 of WEKY01039755.1, read as the reverse complement.
TATGACACAAGTACTATGTGTAAGAAATTAACTTGATGGTTAACAAAATGATTAATTTTATTTTTCAAGAAATGAAAGATGTGAAGAATGATACTTTTTAGAGTGTTTTTACTTTTGAAATGATAACAGTAATTCATGGTAATTGTAATTCAGACCTCACTAAATGTTATGAAAGTCTCCCGTACTACTATGAAAGTAGTATGTTTAGAATATGTTAGAGTCTAAATTCTAATACTTTAGAATATACTTTAGAGTCTAGATTCAAAAGTGTGCTTATAATAAGAATGAAAGGAAATTGTGTTTCTGCAGCATTTAACTGCTGAACATGCCACTGTAGGTAAGGATTTGATGAAGCAGTAGTTTTTAATTGTACTGGCTATAAATGGATACATTTTTGGATGGTAAATAAATATTTAACAGCTTGTGACTAACACTAATCTAAAATTTGTTGTCAGTAAAACTTTCAAGAAATTTATATAAATGTTTTAAAAATTAAATATTTCAAATACAGTGGTTTGGGGTTTTTTATGTCTATTACTATGGATTAAACAAAAGGTTTGTGTCATATCATTTATGAATTGGACATAGTATCTTATATTTATTATATTCCATTTGCAGCCAAGGTGCTTTGGAATTCATCTACAGTTTCTGAGGATTTTTACTAAAATTGACTTTTATTAATGCTATTGATCAAAAATTGGAGACAGTAACAAGACATCTACTTTGGTTATCTTCTCTCAGGCAATGCCAGTACTGAGGGCTGATCCGTTTGTAATGCTACAGCAGATTGCTTCTAAAGGGTGTTTCCAGCAGAGACCTGAATAATGTAAAAGTTTAGGTTCCTATTTAATTGTTCATGACCCTTTTGGAATGCCAACTGTTCCTTTTGTTTTAAAAAATGGCTAATTCAGAATGTACTAACAGGAGGAAATTTTATTAACTCATTATATGAAAATTCTCATTTATAAGAGAAGGGAGGAGTTAATTTTTGAAATTTTTGTTATAATAAGTTTGAGTCAGCTGGTGTATTAGATTTAGGAAATCTTTTTTAGTCATCTTTCATATTGGGGAAGATGCAACAGGAATTTTCACTGCTTAGATGTTTCCATTAAGGACTACCAAAGTTTTATTTTATCAGCTTGCTGATGTTTTTCTTTTCATGACTTGCAGGTAGTGTTATATCCAACGTCCAATAGCCCAAAGTCCCCTGATCTGCATAAAATGATAGTTCCGAAAAACAGCCAGGACAGTGACCTGAAAATTAAACTGGCGGTGAGAATGGATAAACCACCTCACATGAAGCACTGTGGGTAAGTGTCCATTTCCTGGCTGTCTCTATTGTATTATTTTGTCTCACTGTGCCTGTGTTTTAACAAAGTGTATCTGAAACCATAAAGTTTGTAAATCATTTTAAATGTCTACAACATTTCCTATAGTATGATATTGTGTTATATCTTCATTTTATGAAGATATAACACAATAAACATCAAGTTTGGACTAGTCAGGGGTAACATTCATTTCAGATGTTCAGTGATGTGTAAAGACAGATGACAAGCTAAGTCTGAAATGCAGAACTAAGAGTACAGTCTCATTTAGATACTGGTTTTGAATGTTACAATTTATGGTACTTTGATAAAAAAAAATTTAGGAGAAACATATTTTTCCATTAAAATAGGATTAATTATGTACCTGAATGAAGTGCTACATAGCCTTCCCTTCCTTTCTCTGTCTGCTGTATGGTCTTTCTCTTGAAAAAAAATTTATGTATGAATGCTAGTTGAGGGATGTTTCTCTGTGTGACACCAAACCTATGTGGAATAGATTATTCACAAAGACAGCTCCTTTAATTGACTGCTGCTGCTATTCTTCAGCCCAGCTGTAAAAGCAGGTAGTGTTGCTGACAGTAAACAAGTCTGTATCTTTTGTTATAAAGCAAACAAGGAATCAATGTATCGTTGATAAAATAAAAATCATGCTGTTTAGATTTATTTTAGTCTTCTCCTGTTTGTATTGTGCTCATTGTATATAGGCAATAATTGCCAAAATTTCCTATGTATGATACTTTCTTTAAAAAAAACAACCATGCTGACTTAAGTTTTCTCAAAATGTTAATTAGTTGGGCTCAAATTTCCGAGGTATCAATCTTATCCCTCACTTTGGTTTTGTGAAACTTAGACACAAAGTATTAGGACTGTAACAATGAGACTTGCTGGATGGAGACCTGTGGCTGGTGACCAGGAACTGTGAGGAAAGAGAAGGAAACCAGTCATAGAGTCAGTGGGGGAACTGGAGCTACTGTGCTTGAAGACTGGAACTGAAAAGAGAAAACTTCAAAGCAGGGCAGCAAATACGTAAGGGAAATGGGATAATGTCGCAGGAGAGATCAGGAAGACTCAGCTGACATGAATAAGCTGGAGTAGAGAGGAGCTGGAGAGAAGAGGTAAATGTTTGTACCAAAGCGTGATGCTTTCCTGTGCGTCCCACCTCCCGCCCCATTCATTTGCACTCACCAAACACCTGTGAAATGGTTTGGTGATGGTGGCACATCTTTGTCTAGATGCAGCCCACTAGCATGGATTCAGTTTGCTGCTGCTGGAAGGTATTCAGCCTGCTGCAGTAGTGCGGGATGCAGGGAGGCACGGTGCTGCCCACCCTCTTCAGCAGGCTTGTCAAAAGGCAGCCACGGAGGCAGGCTGGCTTGAACCACATCAGCAAGGAATGTTGTGCAGCAGGTTCATCAGCACATGACCTGGTTCAGTTGCAAACTTCACCCTACGCACATTAGGGGTGTTGTGCTGCCATGTGCCTATCCCAAGCAATGACTAGAAGAAGTTCACATTTTTGATCAGGTCACTGATAATGTTGTGGTCATGCTCTCTGCAACCCCAATTAGACTATAACCTGCAACTGGATCCAGCAACAAGGAGAAAGCTCCAATGTCTCCTCTCATCTTGCTCCTTTGTTTTCCCAGAGGCTGTCTTGGCAAGGAGCTGGTCTGGGGTCTTCAGAGGGTCTTCCTAACCCCCCCAATTCAGTTTTTCATACTAGTTTATATCAGTAGTCTTGTCTGACCATTAAAGAACCCAATCAAATATTGTTGTCAATAATTTAGTTCATTTAGTTCAATCATTATCCCTTTCATCTGCTGCTGATGATTGCTTCCTCAGGTTGATTTTGAATACTCATCTCCTGGCACAGTGATTTACTTCTACATTTTACCTCAGGGTCACTGCTGTCACTATTCTCCAGGCAGATACTGTAGTTCTTCCCACCAAAAATGCTCTAGGTCAGTCATCATTTCCTTTTCTTAATAGCTATTAGCTATAATGATTTTTACCTAACTTGTTGAGGAAAGTTAGGGCACCAACGGATGTGTGGACTTCTCCACCACTAATATATGTGAAATGAAATAAAAACTTAATAATTCTGTCAATAATGATTGAAGAGATTGATGAAGTACTGTAGGAAACATTGGCGTTACAGTGAGAGGAAGGAAGAGGATATTTATTTGGAGAGAAAAGAACACCTGCGAGTAGAATTGTTAGTGTCTACAGTCAGGAACTATTAATGTTATGAAGAGCCATCATCCAGGCACTCTCTGCAGCCTTCTCTCGACTTCCTGGGTAAGTGTAAGTATGAAGTGGTCATTTGCTGTTTTTTCAAGAGGGATTCATGCCTGCTTCAATACACATATTAAAGCTGCTCTGGTTCTGAACTTATACTGTGTTATCAGGGAAGTCTACATTTGTGAAAAGACTGGAAACGTGGTGGAAGATGGGCAGTATCATCAGAAAGGCAAAGGAATATTTTGCAGTTAAAATAGTTGAGAGTTGCTTGGAAGAAACTGTCTTTTGTCCCTATTTGTGCTGCACAGAAGGACTTCCTTGTAAGAGACTGAAATGTTTCCACCTATAGTAACTGATGGTATGTTATTTGTATCATGTGTCCAGTTTGATAAACTGGAATCTGATTTCATAGAGATGCTTGCCTCTCATGGCTATTAGCTGAAGTCAATGGAAATGCAGCTTTAAATATTCATGTCCAAATATCCTAAAAATTAATATCTGAAGCCTAAAACTTTTTGCATTTCAATTGTCCTATTATCAAAGGAAGATAGTACCACCTCCCAGGATCATACACATATGAAGGTTCTAGGGAAGCATCTGGTAGAAAAGGTTCCCACACTCTGGAGGAGCTGGGGAAGTGGAGGCATTGTCACTTCTCTCAGCCAAAGGCTTGTGCTCTGCTGAGCAGGGTTATAACAGTGCCAGGCTCTGCAGTTCCCTGGAAAACCTGCACGATGTGGAAATGCCACTAACTCGAGTCTCTCTGTAAAGCAGTGTTTGTATAAAACATAATGAAAGAGGCTATAGAATAAATTCAAGTGCTGAAGAGCTCAAAGGCAGCTGCTGCTATCCGGAATAGTGAAAATGATGGGGAGATTTTTGTCTATTTTTATTTTATTTTATTCTTAGAATATTGTCATATATTTAAGTACAGTGTCATATAGTACACAAAAGGAAGGGATATAAAAGGATGACAGAATGTGATCATCCGTTCTCATTGAATTTCATCATGTCAGCAAGTTGAATTTTACAACCTTTATAACAGCCTTCTAGTGTAGTTAGTGTGTTCCTGGCTAAGTTCTAATTCTTCATTGTATTTTCAGAAGCATCTCATGCTTTATCCTCAGCCAATGTTTGAACTAGACAATTTATGCTTTCTGTACATCAGAGTAACAAACTAACAAGATTCTTATGTCTCTCATAGGAAAAGAAGGCAATCATAAGAAGACATTACATAATGTTTTTCAGATGAGAGTCTCAAAATTTATTCAGAGTTGAATTAAAATTTAATCCCACAGCCAATTGCAGAAGGATGGATTTTATTAGATTAATACTCTATCTAAGATAATTACAATAAGAGACAGGTTTTTTAGATATGGGAACTGTGCCCAAGTATTTCAGGTTCTGCAGGGTTGGCAAAACCCACAGGCCCAATCTAATAGTGGTTTTCAATTTTATCTCTTCAGAAAAATTTTTCCTTTTTAAGACTGACGTTAATTACTAACACAAGGGAAAAGCTGGAAAACTTCAAAACTTGTCTTGCATTTATGCTTCAAGAATATTCAACTCTACAAATTATACTGTCTTTTACTAAAGTCACAAATAGTATTCTGGACTGCAGCACCTTCAAATCATTTTCTCTCTTTGATTTCCAAAGTCATAATCAAAAATTATATTTTAAATTAGGTTATAAATTTGGGGGTTTTAATTATGAATTTTAACCTAAGAGCAAGAAATAAAAATCTGTATGACTCAACACTACTTTGAATCTCAATTGCAGTTCATTTCTACTTCTCCAAAAAAGGATTTATGTTTATGTTGACACATTCATACAGTTAATTTAGTGTTTCTCCACTCATATGACTTCTAAAAAAATTGATCGAGGAAACAATTCATGTTTTTTCAGTGTATTCTGTTACATGCTTTAAAAAAAAAGTAACAGAATTACATTTCATCTTACAGTAAACATAATCTTATAACTTATTTTACATTTTTATTTTTATTCTTGCATGAAAGACCCTCAGAGTGGGGATTAACCTGATGTATAACCATCCTTTTGTATCTGAATCCTGTCAATACATTACAAGGCAAAGCATACACAGCTAGTCTGAGTAGTGACAAGGTAAATATCGCTCATTAAGGGGGATTTGTAGAACATTTCCAATTATTGACAATTCATGACATTCCAGATTCCTTTCTCTTAATATGTGTTGTATTTGCATTCTCACAGAATGTGGTAACCTTTCCCTTATCTAAAATGAAGAACACATACAAAGTATTTTTAAAATCTCCTTTTTTTAGTAAAGCAAACATCCATACAAAATGAGATTTTTTGACATTTCTAGTATTTTTTTGCTGCTGCAGTCTTGAACCTAAAACAAATCATCAGAGGAAAGGAGTAAAATTTGAGCTAAAAACTTTCTCTATAAAATACTAAAACCTTTTCTGTTTCTTTCTGTTAAGTTACAATAGCAGCATTAGGGAGGTAGTTTGCTTCAGGAAGGCTCAATTGGATCTCCTTGATTCCTAATTATATTAGAGTTGAAAACCCCAGCAGGACGGGTTAATTGCCTGAAGATACGTGGTTAACTCTAAATATGTTCTCTAATGCATGGGGGTTTTTTGATGTGCCTTTGCACATGTACGTGCATTTAAATAATGCATTGTTTTGAAAAGTAGATTGTGGGCCTGTTTAGTTGTATCTTAGCACGGCCTAGTGGTTACTAAAGGGTATTATTCTGTTGCTTCCAATCTGGAAATAAAAAAGGAATACTGAGATACTTTTTTTAGAGCTTGCTTTAAAAGGATTAGTAATGCTCAGTGGTCTTACCAAACAAGAAAAGGAAAATAAATAATAAAGTAAAATGAAATTCTTACTAATTGAACAGCCTGAACAGGAAAATATTACTAACTGGGAGTATTTGAGTTTGACTTCCAAAGGAAAACATTTCAGCCTATCTCTTCCCCTGAACATTTTCCATTATTTGAAGGGCAAAATTCATTCTTTTATGTTCTGTTCTGCTATGACATGTTGCATATAGAAATAATATACCTTTAATTTCTTAAACTTTTACACTTGGAATAAGCATTCAACAAGCACTTAGTTTTTTATCTCTGTCTCTCATCTATAAAGAAAGTATTTTGGTGACTTCTTTAAACTCATGGTCTCTGTAATAGTAAGGAATCTGTGTGAAATTATTTTTCTCACACAACTTGTTGAAGTTTTGAATTTTGCTTTGTGGTTTTTTGTTTATAATTGTATTTTGAGAATATAAAGATAACCATTAATTTGCTGATGTTTTAAATTTTTTTCTCTTTTGAAATTGGCTGAGATGTTCTTAGGAGAGCATTTATAAACAGTAAATATAGCTACTGGTTTCTGAATGTGACTGAAGAATCACATTTCTCTTCCTGCTGCTGTAGTTTCAGAGCTGAAGGAAATCTGTGAGACAAATGCTCTGGTTAGCAGTCTTCTAAGATGTAGAATTAGAGGATAAGTAATTTTTTCCTCTCGTTTTTATGATCTTTGTCACCCATCCTTAGAGAGGAAGATGAATGTAATCTGGCTTGCAGCTGAGTGGAATGAAACAGGAATAAACAGAGATCACCCAAGGTCATGGGCAATTTGATGACAAAGCGGAGCACAGCGCTGGGGTCTGCTGAGTTCTCAGCGGTAGGGCTGTCGTGTGTGCCTGTTACCTGGATAAACTGCTGTCTTTGCTGCTACTGAGCTCATACCTCTGCTGAGAAGAGCCACGGAGGCACTGAAGTCAGCCAGAGTGAGGGTGGTGCCAGCTCTTACGGGCTGTTTGTCCCTGGCCACCAGGCAAAGAAGAGCAGTACAAGAAACAGAATTACCTCTACAACTTGACTATGTGTAGTCTGGGTTTGATCTGAAGATGAGATCTGCTCCCACTATCACTATTTCAGAAAGATATGCAATGTGAATACATTGAAATTACTCTATTGCAATAACATTGAAATTACTCTATTGCAGTTCTGGGTTACTTGTACAGAAAAAGTAAGATGTCAGGAATACAATCACACTTCTCTTAGCAAGCACTGCAAGCTCCCTGTCACAGATAAGCCTTTGTAATTTAAAATGTGTCAGTCCTTAGTCTCTGAGCCAAAACATACAAATATGTCAGAATAACTCTAAAAGATTCGTTTTACCACTAGTAAAAAGATGAAATAGAAAGAAGTTTTTGGCTAATTTAAAACTTCAAGTTTAATTTTTCTTAAATGAATAGATGTAAAATTGCTTCAAAGTGAAGGAAAGTGTTAGAAACCTACAATAATACTTAAGATGTTTCCAGCATCTTAGAAAATCCTTACTAATGCTTGGAATTATGGTAATATGTAGCGTAGACTTCTTCAATTAGTGCTACTTTCTATGAGATAAAACTTTGTATATTACTTTTCAACAGTTACTGAAAATATGTTTCTTTTTAATGTCCTTCTCTTTCGAAAACAAGAGCGGATTATCTGAGAGATTCCTGTTTTGCTTTTTCATTTCTTATCAACATAGCATAATTTCCTGAACCAAATGTTAAAATACTCAAATACTTACCTAACTACAGCATTTCTTCAGGTACATATATAAACTCTTCTGGATCCCTTTATAGTACTTGATTTGTCTTTCCAAGTTTGTGTGCTGCCTATCTGATTGTAACCATAAAGTCAGCGTAGTAGCACCATCTAGCTTTCCGTTTGCTGCTGTTGCAGTTCTTCTTAGAAAATGGTAGCAGAGCAGTGACTTCAGCTACTGCCTCGAAGAGCAGAGCTCTCCCTGTCCTTTGGTAGAGTGCTTATTTTTTGATTTGTGAATGTCAAGACCAGGAAGCATAGGAGAAGTCAGGTGGAAGAAACCGTTGAGTTTGTTTGAATTTTGCAAGCTTTGCCTAACATCGGATAGTTTGAAATTCTTTTTTTGGTCATTTAATCACATGGCCTCACTATAGCAGCCAAAAAATTTAGGTGTTCAGGCTATGTAAGCATTCTCTGAGTTTTCTCAAAGCAACTGCTAGGTAGGGTGGGATACCTTGACACATTGGTTTATCAGTGCTAAGACACTAGCAACTGAAAAATAGAAAAGGTGCACTGGAAGTAGTGAGGTAAACTTTTCTCTATATATATTGCACTCATAAGAAGTATAGGTTATCTCCTAAATGAAAATAAATGCCTAGTATCCAGATGCAAAGCTTTGAAAAGGTGAATTGCTAGAACAAGAGGTATGCTTCAGGTATGTCATCTCTTTCTTCTACCTAATTCACAGTTTCTCAAATCTAAATTCAGGTGAGAGATAAACTGCATAGCTGCCTAAGTGATTTTTTAAAAAAACTGATCTCCTTTTATTTTCAATGAAACTCAGGCTAATTTGATAGAAAGACAATTTTTCTACAAGTAACAATACAGTTAGGAGAAATATCTTCATTTCTGCTGATATTTCTTGGGTTTCCTACTATATTGATCTTTACAGAGCAGTTTCTATTTATATCTTATGACATTAAATAAATATTTTATATGAAATAAATGTCACTTAAATTAATTCCTGTGAGAATTTTGTGTCTGCATTGGTGATAGTTTAAGATTTGTGTTGTCGTCTAACACATACAGCTTGTTCTGTTTGGCAGCAGACATGCTCCATTTGTATTTTTAATACTGCAGTTTTGTTCAAAAAAAATTTCTTATCCTAAGAACAGTGTTAGTATCTTTGTCATTTCTAGTACAATTAACTCCTAATTAGTCTCAAATACGTTTAGAAGGTAAATCTTCCTAAAAATGCCTGAGAGATTGCCCACTGCCTGCATCAGGCCTTCCCATTCTTTTGAGATGACCAGCAATCCATATACAAATGGGAGATTTTTCGACTAGCTTTGTGCCATTTGAAATTCCTCTGTGTAAAGATAATCCTCAACCAGTCTGCCTCCTGTGTAGGAAAGGCACGATTACCACAAAGTAAAGACACGTTCTTGATTCACTAACCAAATAACAAAATTACTCCTGATTCCTGTGTCACAGTTGTTGCCTTGTGAAATCTTGCTACATGTTGAAACACTGTGGGATGCAGCAGTCTGCTGCAAGATGGTCCCCTCACAGGAATTGTGTGTATTCATCTCAGCTGGGCTTAAGTAAAACTCAGTCATTCCCTTCACTATGATTTTATATTGTGCAGTTTTTCTTATCTATCCTGTCCTGCAAATGGGATGCAACATTTGCTCAGTCTAGCTGGCCTCTCATGCCCAAGTTGTCCGAAGAACCTCATTCTCATCTACCCACACAGAAGAACTCTTTTCCAAAGAGTACCTTATAAGCTAATGGGGATGTCTGGAATACAGCAAATGAACAAAAGTGTGTATCTCTAAAGGGAATTCTCTCACAAAGAAACTTTTTTATGAATCAAAAGTGAGTTGGAGATTTCTTTTACTCTAATTGAAGAGGTCATGAGATTTGGTAGCAGAGAGAGGGAGGTATAATAGTTGGCCAAAACCCAACACAAAACCCAAAAATTGACACAGTGATGCCAGGACCTGCACTACAGACATGTCACTGACATGTTCACAACACTTTTGAGTTAGAGTTGGCTTGTGTTCAGACTCAATGCATGGACAATGTGACCTTGTATTTGCTTGCCACATACTTTTGAGATACTGGGTGAAAGACTTCATTGTAGTTTTTGACAGGAAGGCATGAAGAAAGATCAGACTTTCAGCTGAGTTTATTTAACTTCAAAGACAAAAGAGGTGTGAACTACCAAGTTTTCATTTCCCAGTCCATGTTCAGTCTTGACCTAGCATGACGATCTCGGATTTGATCAAGACAAGCACAGTAGCTGTAGGTGGCTCTGTAGTGCTGAACCAAACTGTATTAATGCAAGGGTTTTACCACTCATGGAAGATAGGTTGTGTGACTGATGAAATAGGCTTTGTTTGAATTTCAAACACAGTGGACTGTTGAAGAAAAAAAGGGGGGTTGGTAAAAAAACATGATCAGCACCAAAGTATACAGTGCAGCAAATACCGCTGCATGTTCAGGAATGCCTGCTCCTTACTTTAGATCAAGGTGTGCCAAAGTGTCATCTAACATCCAGAGCCACAAATCTCTATATATTGAGGATATTTTCTCTACTCATTGAAAAATCCTGAAGAAGGATATGTCACAAAATGCTATGAAAAGTATTCTGGCTGCAAACTTCAGAATGCTTCATTAAATGTAGTCGTTGCTCAACATGTGGTACTGGAAACGACTGGCATGGCTGATCTGTAAGTTAAGTACTGTGTGATGTTAACATGGTTCCTTTGAAACCATAAGAGCTTTTCAATAAAACTTATGAAGAGGAGATAATCTTTTTTTTCAAGAGTAAGTCTCAGACAGTTGCTGACTCTGAAGATCCAAGACCCTGAGACCCTGAAGGCAAGCGCATGAGTATCCCTTTCTGCAAGATAAAACTCATAAATCCCAGCACAGAGTAAACCCAAGTATTTCAAGGACTTCCAACATATGGAGTGAGACTACTGAGAAAGTAACAGAAAATTAAAAAACTAAAGCAATGGATTTATATTTCTGCAGAAATATTGGTCAAATTTTGGCCCATAATTAATAAAGAATTTTAAATTGGGTTCAAATGCAGTGCTGTATATTTTTTGTTTATTTTGTTCAGAGGGTGAAAAATGTCATTCATGTAGCTGTAGCTATCTTATCTTGCTAAATTCTGACAAACCTATCCTCATTTTAACATTCATAATGGAACATGCACTTGTACATATTAACGTCAAAATTTCCTTTGTATGTTATAAGCTACACTTTTAGTGTTGCATGAAGGTGTTACTATTATTATACCAAGATGTCTCATGTGAGTATTTTCTGTTATGCTGCTTTGTGCTTAATGCTGGTATTTCATTGTGCTAAATGAATGTTAGTATCTTGCTATAGAGAAAAGTGCTAATGTGATAACTGTCTTCATTTAAATGATTTTACTATTACACACTTTTACAAAATCAATTTACTATAGTCAGTTACTTTTTAAAAATTAAATTGAACTTCATGAAAAATGACACATTCAAATTACATTAATGATTGATTGAATAATGATAATGGGTTAATGCAAAATTACTATAGAAAGAAGAAAAAGTGTTTATCCTGCTGCTAGATCCTTAGAGAACAGATTATAGCTATGAGCCTGATTTTGAGTGCTTCGCACAGTAATTGCTTCTGATATGCCGCTGCCACTGTAATTGCTAAAAGAAGCCAAGAGAATCCTAATTGCCAAGAGAAGCATTGCTAATTAAGGTGTCATTCTTCATTTATCCCATAGTAATTAATCTGAAATATTTGTAAAAGCTGAGATACAAATTTAGATCCAAACTCAGCTTAATCACAACAGACTTCATGTGAAAAATATCTATGGGTTAGGCAAGGTTGATAGTAAAACCTAAAATATTTCTTGTGAAAATTTTTGATTTGCCTTTGCTCATAACTTTTTAAAAAATGAAGTAGAAGAATTAATAATAGATTAAAGAATCTGGTTTTATTAAAATGTAATTTATATTTAAATTGTGATTCTACCCTCACATTAAAAAATCATTACAACTGTTTATATGGGGTGTTTCTTTCTTTATATTTCACCTTAAAGCTCCATGCTTCTGAAATGTTAAGATGGGTTTTTGTCAGCTCTGTGATGGACAGAGTGATGCAGGTTCAGTTGTATATGTATTGTCTTTAGATCATAATTGTAGCAACACTTGTTCAATATCTTCTTGCGTTCACTAGGATGGAGTATGCATAATTGATTAGGTATAGAAAATCCCCATAATCAGTGCTGCATGTGTGTCAAATCCTTCTTTGGTTCAGCTTTGCTAAAGTCATTATTCAGCCTCACAAAATAAGCAGTTGGGGTGAGTGGTCATGCTGGTACCTGTCCATTCCCTGCATACTGGGTTTTGTACCCTGTTCTCTTCTCAGCTTTCTTTAATGCAGCTATTCACATTCTCTCTGTGTCCTGTGTCATCTTCTTTTGGCATGGATTATCTCTTATGGTTTACCTTAATGGTGCCTTGCATTCATATATAAGTGCCAATTCTTTTTCTTCTTATCATGTAATATTTCAGAACCTGTGACCAAACATCTCAGTGACCCACAAAACAGTTAGGTAGACTTTCCTAGTTTATACTATCAATTTTTAGTCTGCAAATCTTAATTTTAAAGCTCTTCCCGTCTCAACTTCCTGGTCTTTGCGTGCATGTATTGGGAAAAAAATAAGTGAAAAAACCTTTGGCAGCAATTCTCAGCTCATCACATTAGAGAAGAGATCATTTCTAGGCTATAAAGATGGTGATGAGCTGTGCTACAGCATCACTTAGGATTTGTCATCATAGTTTATGTGACTAACTCCTAATTCACATCTTCTCCACATGGGCAAATTTGAATGCAGCATCACTGCTGAGAGAACCTGGTCAACTGAGGAGCCGCTTGTTGCAACAGTGGGATGAGATTCAGCCTTGTACCAAGAAGGTTAATTGCATGTGATAATCCTACCATGGAGAGGGAAGAATTAAAGAATTAATGGTTCAAAGAGCGGTAAACTGGGCTTGTCTGAGGCACCTATGAAGGCTTTTTAGCCACTGATGGCTACCAAAATGATCATCTAGTACAAAGAGATGGTAATCTGGAAGACCTGAACTCTGTTTGGCATTTTTCTCCTTGACTACGAAGGGAGCCAAGTGTGAAGTGTGCCCAAACAGATCGGTACAGAATCAGTGATTGCTGAGGATCTGATAATCACCTCATAGGCATTTCTGGGGATGTAGTTCAGTCTCTGTTCTGTCTTATCCTAGACGTACAGCACCTTAGTGGCTGGAATACGTGAGGTACACTAATGGAGCACCACAGCTAATTTCATTTAATGCAAGAGGAGTCTAGTTCACTCGCCATGGATCATTTCTGCAGTGTGAACCACAGTTCAGTTCTGCAGTGTGAACCAAGTTTTGCAACTTGGGGCAATGAAGGGTTTTTCTTTAAAAGCACACTCCTTACTCAGACTAATTTACCAATGTAGATAAATCCTTTTTTGTTTAGGTACTTGATTTAAGTACCTGAAAGTGGTGGGGCCAAACTGGGCAACATCTTCTATTGATGCCCAAGTCAAGGGTTCCATTAAGGATTCAATCCTGAAAGTACATGAAATACATCTTGTGGTGTGAAATCTTGCATTTGTGCTTGTAAATATTTGCTATACTGGATTTTTAAAAAATATAAAGATTGCAATCTAAACAGTTTTGCCTGTTACTGGAAATGCTCAAATCAGAACTTTGCAAAGTTATTAATGTGCAAAATGGTTTTTTCTATATTTTCATTAAAATAGCAAAGCTGCTGGTAACTTAGAAGGTGAAATGATCCACTAATATTTTACTGAAAATAGACCTTAAGTTCATTAAATTGTAGGGGAGGAACGGAGAAAATACTTTGATTTGTAACTGTTTGGGTTCTTTTTTCTAAAACACTAAATAATGACTTTTAAGTTTCATTTGCATGTGT
>WEKY01039755.1:37102-64213 GCA_013390045.1 Picathartes gymnocephalus | reverse complement strand
TTTTCCTACCAAGTAAGTAGACTAGAGGGGCTGACCAGTCAGTGCTGTGTGTATTGAAGGTAGTATTAAAAAATTAAATGTTGTTATGCTGTAGCAAAATGCATGCCTTATTAAGTTCTCACAGGGAAGATCATGATCTGAGTAATTTCATGGACAGTAGGTGAAATATAGGCAGGACATTTTTCTTTTTCACTATGTGCCATTTGTCTTACTAAAAGGAAAGTGTTGCTTATTTTTAATACAATAAATTATGAAGAAATTTATTATATCAGAAGTGTTCTAAAATTTGCAGTAGTAAGTTCAGAGTATTGGGAACTCCACAGTAACTCTACAGCATAACAGAGTCTCTGGTCTGACTGGAAAATTCAGGTAGGCTTCTGCTGAAATTTCTTGGTGTTATTGTTACACAGTTCCCATAGCTTTGGAAAAGTATCATTCAGAGCAAAATCTGACTTTTAGTTGTGCTTGAATTTGCTACTCTGTAAGTGCACCCATAATATACTGACAGTATCATTAGAATGAAATTGCATGCAAGTAGTCTTGCTTCATAACCTATTCCAGAATTATATATGGTAGACTTTGTGTGTTATTTTGTATAATATTTTTATTTATTTCAGATTAACATTTTCAACTTTTTGCCATCTAAATTTCTTTTGAAACTTGTCTAGAAACTTCCCTTACATGCATGAGTCTGTAGTAATGACGATGTTACTGATTATGATCTTCATAACATTCTGCTTTACATAGTCACCTAAGCACTATTCTTATTTTCCCAGATTGCAGGACCAAACATCCTTTAAATAATTGTTTTAGATTTTGTTTATATTGCTTTATTCTACTACAAATAAGCATAGCACACATATCATGTGGGTGAAATACGCAATTTACTTATTAGCCTTTCTCATCAGGTGATCTGAGTTGTGTCTTGATACTATACACTAATCTGTGACATCAAATTTAAGAGAAGTTGTTTTCACCTGATGTACGTTGACACTGCATATGGTCTGACCTGGCCTGGCATTATTTCTCTACCGAGGATGCCAGTCCTATTAACTGCAAGGATGGGGGCATGCCACCTACCTCTTACGTCCTTCTGTCTCTTGTGCTGCCCATCTGTTACTTCTAGAAAGGTAAAATTCACTTAATTTTTGTCTTTTGGAATATAAGCCTTTACAAAATCAAAGGTACTTACGGCAGCAAAATTATTCTGAGAACCTAAAAGTGTCTGACCAATCTAATCCACCCTATGTGTCAGAATGCTGCCTCAGAAACTGTAGGTCAGTTGTGCTATTGTGGATCTGAGGGTGGTTTTCAATTCATAATACACTATTTATGGGCAGAAATAATTCTAACACAATACTGAATGTAAAGGCATAGATAATTTTTTATAAATTCAATTAAGTGGTTTGTTTTTCTCCACAGTAGTATAATTTCAATTATTAAAGGATTGCATTTATTTTTTACATAATAACAGAGCCCCATGATCCTGCACTACTCTCTCTTTTTTTGTTCAAAAAGTATGTTTGCCATAGCTACCTCCCTTTAAATAGTCCATGTCCTGTTAAATGTCAACACGATCATGTTGGCAGATCAATACTGGACTGTTTTGTCAGGGGCCTTGAGTATGTCTCATCTCCAAGTAGGCATCCTCTCGGTAAGCTGGCAGTTTCTTCAATGTCATCAGTGTAGTGATGCTTTCATACAGAGTTATGCACAATTAGCTCACTCTGTCTTTTACTCAAATAAAAACTGTAAAGAAGAGCTTATCCTGCACTACAAAGGGGCTTTTTTGTGTGCTTACCATCACAAATCTGTTTTAATTTAATCCCATCTTAAATTAACTTTGTGCCTGCTCAGCAATGTTGCCCAAAGCCCCATCTAATCTGGCCTTGAATGCTACCAGGGATGGGCCATCCACAATTTATCTGGGTAATCTTTTCCAGCATCTCACCACCCTCATAGAAAAGAATTTCTTCTTAATATGTAATCTAAACCTGCCCTCCTTTAGCCTAAAGCCATCTCCCCTTGTCCTATCACTACATGCCCTTGCTAACAGTCCCTCTCCAGTTTTTTTGTAGGTTCCCTTTAGGTTCTGGAAAGCTGCTCTAAGGTCTCCTCAAAGCCTTCTATTCTCAAGGCTGAACAGCCCCCACTCTCTCAGCTTTTCTTCACAGGAGAGGTGCTCCATACCTCTGAGTATCTTTGTGACCCTCCTCTGGACTCACTCCAGCAGGTCCTTATCCTTATGTTGGTGGCCCCGGGGCTGGATGCAGTGCTCTGGGTGGGATCTCAACAAAAATGCATGTATATTAATTCCTGCACGTGTATGTTAAATCCTGTGCATGGTTTGTCTTTGGACCAAGAGACAACAAAGACCTCTAGGACTTGCCTTTCATGCTGCTGTTTGTATGGACTAATCTGGGGACAAATTGGCAGGGGAAGTGTGCTGGTAGAGGTAGGTTTGAGTTCCACTGCTATGTCTCCATTTGGGTCAGACCAGCTTCCCTTTCCTTTCACTTGGAGAGCTTCTCTGATAATGTTAGAAGATTGCCAGCCCAAAACTGCCATCTGCTTTACTTCATAGTATTTTGCAAAGATGAAAATCGATATGATTGAAATGAGAGAAGTGTACCTTCTCTTAAAAACACAACTAGTTACCCTTGCTCAGTAAACCAGTGGCTTAGAAGTTACTATTTTTATCATGGGTTACTACATTTGTGATTTTAACTGGTGATTTAAATTTTGCAATCATTTTATGTTCAGCCTTAAGTAGAATGCACCATGTCATCAACCAAGTGAAAAAGAGAAAGAAACTTGGCTCAGTTTTCAGTAGTGCTGGTGTAGAGAAGTGTGCCTAAAAATGTACTCCCCTCACAGTTGGATAGCTGACAGCAATTCTCTTTTCTAAAACTGAATGTTTGTAGCCCTCTAACCTTTTTCATCTGGTTTAAAGTCTTAGTTTTGAAGGGCAAGGTAAGGTCTGAAGCAAAGGTCTAAAGATTTAAGAGTAGAAAATGATTCTTTTTACCTTAAGGGCAATAGGCTGGGCATGGGATGTAATTTTACAGATCTTTTAGTCAAGCCATTTAGAAACACATTCTGAGTAATGAATACATCCAAATGAAATTGGAGTTATGCAAGCAACACATCTGGAACAGGTATTAAATATTACAAATATTACCAGTAGCTGAGAACACTTGCTAGGCTAAGATCTCTACAAATGGTACATATGTTACAATTGGGGTTTTTTTTTCATTCACTACTGATGGAAACAAAAAAAGCATCAGAGGAGGGAAACCAACAATTTCTGTAAATGCAGCTTTACCATTGTTTTGTCTATTGAGAAGCAAGCAATATTATTTTCGAACACAAAATAACTGTGATCCTTAGATTAGAATTGGATGATTAAGTTAATAAAGTAATCATGTAATGTACAATTTTATTGTCATTATAGAATGTGGGTGTACAACCTAATCACAAATGTTACATTCACTTTTAATTGAGCTGTATATTGTCTCCGTAATGGAAGGCTTGTTTTTTTTTCCTTGAACACTAAATATATTTTAATTGAACACCTGATTCTTGCCATCAACACATTAACATCTGGACACTATGTTTTATGCATATAGATACACTGATTAAAACTCAGCAGAGAAGCAGATAATGGGAAAATAAAATGACAACATTATAGAACACTTTCAGCCATAATTTTTTTATTATATATTGAGAAGCTTTTCATTATCTTATTTCACTTAATTAGTCCCACTGCTTAGGTCATTTGTTTTTTATTGATACGGCATGTCAGCAACTTCGCTAATTGGCACAAAATGGCATATGACTAAACTGTCTTGTCTAGTTTGGTCCAAAAGAATTTCATTTTTTTCACATTCCTGAGACTTCTTATTTATTTCACAGTCTTTTCAACAATATAAAAAATATTTTGACAGAGCAGCTTGATTTAAAATTTAACATTTCACTTTTCATTTTTGTTTCTAAATTAAAGAAGATTCTAAAGAAAAAGTGTTTACTTCCTCATGTATTTTAGCATCAGAAAATAACACTACATTTTGTAGCTTTTAAAAATTTTAGTCTTTCTTCAGAGAGAAGAGTGTTTTAAAGCATTTTTTATCATTAAGACTTTAAGCACAGTTGTCAGCATTTACAAATTTAGTCTGGAGGGGAACTAACAGTTCTGTGCCACTCCAGCAGCTGTACTTTAGGGGTTTAGGGATCTGTTTTGCACTGTTCTGTTTTAAACCACTGATTTAACAAATCTGACAACTCTTGAGTATAGATGAGCTCAAGTTATATAAAGATGTTAGTGCATAATATTAATTTCCAGTTGATTATTAACACACCTTGTAACAACAGAGATTTTATTTAAATGTAATTGATAAAAAAAGAAATTGTTTTTGCATGAGATAATTTCTTTGAACAATTGATTATAGACCTCCCCCTAATTTTAGATTATTCTGTTCCCAACCATCTTTTATATTTTTCTTTGAAGATGTAACATATCTTTTACTCAATTTCTCAAGATATGTGTGGTATCTCTGTACCAGGCAAAAAAGATTACAGTTTAACTAATAAGCATTCTTTGGTTTACCAAATACTGATACATTTGCAAATTATTTCTATGTTTTTTGAGTTGTTGGATAATCTTTATAATACATGTGTTCAACTGTGTTGGCACTTCAACAGATGAAGTAACTCATCATTATGTGATGAATGTTATCCCCCTAATTTGAGAATAAATGTATTATTAATATGTATGACTCCATGCTCCCACAGATTCATGATTTGTGGAACAATAAGAAATTCTACTAATTTAAAATACTCATTTTAAAACTATTTAAAGTATACGTTTCACAGTCCTTGCCCTGAAGTTTAATTTAACCACTTTTTGTGATTACACGGTGGCATTTTCTTTCCTCTTCAAGTCTGTCACAAACAGGTTACAGGGATCGATTTGAACCAGATTTTCTTAGTCTGGCCATGGCATTACACACGTTCTGACATCCACAGGAGGGCAGCATGGTTAAATCATGGGAGAAGATGGGAGTAGGATTGTAATGCAGTGACATTAATCTCACTTTTGATTTTTTATATTGTCTTATGAAAGTGTTCATAATTGAAAAAAAATGCATGTTTTCTTGGACATTACAGGTAAAGGAACTGCATGTTAATTTTAGAAGTTTCAAAGTATAGCTTCTTAGTAACTATAAATGTGAAGATTTTCTCTGTATATACAGATCTATTTTGTAAAAACGTTTTAAAATATTTAGTGTGGGAGTTATTAAAGCCTAGTTGAAAATTTAGCTCTGCAGATTCCAATAAATTCTGTTACAGTATTGTGATAAATCAAATATTTGAAGAGTGGAGGTAGGTGTTCTTATCTGTTTGCAGGACAGAGAAACTGCTCTATCCTCTAATGCTTGACTGAGCTACAGCAGGAAATGAGTCCTTTTATATCTATCTATAAATACACACGCATGTAAAGTTCTGTTTGAGGAAAGAGATTAATCTCAATTTCAGATTTGAACAATAATGAGTAAAACTAAAAATATTAATTGTAATTTTTGTTTTTAAATTGGTCACCCAAACACTCGTAGAAGATATTTTATTTGTTTGTTATTTACAAATAAATGTCATTTTTCAAAAAGTATTTCTAAAACTTGAAGTAAAGAGAAGCTACTTAAATCTCTCCTCGCATCCAATTCATCAGCACTACGGCATCTATTTTCTCTTAGATTTTATGGATTTTTTTAAAATTATTTATTGGCAATTTTACTGGTGAATATCACTGTAGTATTGCAATTTTCGGGAGACAGTTACTTGTCAGAGAAGCCTGTGCAGCAGGAATGGACTGTCCCCAGCAGATGGCTCTGATGCTCCCTCACAAGTAGTAAATTCTGTATTCCTAAACTCCTACTTCTACAGCTTCAGTCGCAAATCAGTTCCAGTTGAGTAACTCCAGTGGGGGAACAACATTTTAATGTTTTGTTTTCTACATATTTGTTATGGTAAAGAACTTTTGACAAGGAGCAAATCCATGCTGCTTTTAAAGGCTTATATCTTTCTTGCATAGCTTCTTTTTCCCCTCTAACCACCACCCAAACCAAAGCCATCTTAGGAATTTTTTTCCTAATTATCTTAATCTGTTTAAAAAGTCCTGAATACCATGAAGAAATACATAAGGAACTTCCTCAAAGGGGGTATATTTTTCAGTGATGCGTTTTTGTTGTTTTCTGGTATAAGTCATGCGGAAATGAGTTTCAGATTGTTTGCTTGTGTCTGACATTTCCAATGGATGTTTATCCATTCACATTAATTGTTCTAATACAAATTACTGAACACTGAAAGCTCTCTCTTCAGTGCCACAAGACAATTGGTGAATAATACTAGTGGGTGCCAGTTTCAGTGTGAACCGTAAGAGCAGCTTTCAGGCACAGTTAGTTGAGATACGGAACTGTGTTACTGGGTGTAGATTTTAAAAGTTTAAAATCACTAAAACCATTTCTAGATGAAGAAACTTCTAGGGACAGTATCAGCATGAGTATATGAGGAATCTGTGGGGATGTATACCTGCATGCTTCCCTTCATGTCCTGTTGAGAGCAAAGCACAGGCCTGAAAGCACTTCTGAGTGGCCATTTCTACGTTCCTTTGGAGAAGTTTCTTCCAAAGTGACATGGAGACAGAAGTCTATTTGTTTCTCTGGCATCTTTAAAATTCTACATGTATTCTGTATAGGAAAGGTTTTTTAAAATGGCTATTTTCAGAGAACTGATTTGCCAGGTCATACTATGAAAGCTTTCTTCCTTGTTTTTACTCTTGTATTGTTATCAAAAGATGGCCAGGATCGTAAAAGTACTTTTTTGAATCTAGCTTTTGATGAAAGTGTCACCTACAGGTGTCATTCTGCACCAGTAAGTTTTTTGAGGCAGAACGACTCTATTAGAATATTAGATTATCCTTACTGTCTTGGACCAAATGTTCATCTAACCTGTCTTCCACTGTGGCCAGCAGCAGAGGACATGGAAAATTTAAAAGCGCAATTTCAGTATTCTTTCAGACTCCACCCACCTGCAGACGATGGACTTTCTGAGCCAGATATGACTCTTTGCATATGCAAACATTCATTGCAATTAAATTTCTATTTTGCAGCCTGTCCAGGAATGCCTTAAAGGCACAATGAAGTGTAACTAATTTG
Organism: Picathartes gymnocephalus; assembly: GCA_013390045.1. NCBI lineage: Eukaryota > Metazoa > Chordata > Aves > Passeriformes > Picathartidae > Picathartes > Picathartes gymnocephalus. The sequence goes on along the minus strand of WEKY01039755.1, from coordinate 57,002 downwards.
ACTTCATGGAAACAAGCCTCAACAGTTGCACTGCTGTGTGAGAGTAGAAATTAATGTCTGGCACTGTTCCTACATTCCTTAGAGGTGCTCAAGACACGATGGAGACAGTCTGCACCACGCATAACAGGCAGCGTTGTGTTTTTTTGCTGTTGTATGCTGGGTGGAAAGAAAAGTGGTATTCATTGCATCCAATGTTTACATGAAGTCAGCTGGATTAAAAGGAAGTTTTCCAATGTATGAGAGCATCATGTGTCAAAATTTTAATCTAGAAGAAAATCATACAGTTCCCAATAAAACACTTTTTATTTCTGCAACATGGGGAGAGACAGCTATTTCAGAGATTGTGTATGAATTCCAAAAAGGTAACTGCATTTTTGCAATTGCTGCTGAAATTGTACTCTAGTGCTTTTCATTCTGGATGGTTCTGTAGTTGCACAACTGAAAAGAATTGTTTTCTGCCAAGTGTGCCAAACATTTTGAAATCTCTACAGTCAATGTCATCTCTGTTCATTATAAGCTAAGTTCAGCCATTGTATCCACAGAAGTTTTACCTCGTAGCATTGGCTGAAAAGCGCAAACAGATTTATTATTCTGAATTGTACTTTAGAATGAATAATTTTGTCAGGCTGAAAATAACAAAGGTTTTCCATAAATATCACATGGTTGGATTTTCATGATTCCTAGGTACAGAAAACCTCCTTCATATCATCTCTTTTCATGCAACTAATTATATCAGCTAAGTTAGGAGTCTACACTATAAGAATCTGGTAGAGCCCAGGGAGACAGAAGGGTGCTTCCACAGGGTAGTCTGTAAAGTTCTGAAGAGGAAATATACCCCGAGCACTTCACACTGGATCCATACAAAATACAAGGGAAACACGATCACTGTAAGTGGCAGAGTGGAGTTGCAAAGACAAACATATTTAATTTGCTGTTTCCCTTTAGAACATTTTCTTTTCACTTTTTTTTTTTAAATGATGAGTGTGTTGCATGTTTTGACACACAGTTAAAAGGCTGAACAGCTTTACAAGCTTCTGAAATGCATTTTCCAACTTCTGGATGATAAGGGCTGTTGTGAGGCTTTCCTGAGTGTTTCTTCTGGTGCACTAGGACCTCAAGTTTTGAACAGTCTTGCTCTTTTCCTCTTCGGTTTCTCTCCCAACAGAGATTAATGTGGAAATACTAACCTCCTGCACTGGACATGCTGTGAGGAGTAATTGCTTGGTTTATAAAGCACTACTCAAGTGTCAAGTAATGCTCCTATTAGGAGAATAATGCTATATAAGTGAGGACTTGCTGAACTGATTTGTTTCAAAGCTTTGGTGATATTTTTAAGTGGTGATTTTAATTGAATTCTTTTAGGGTTTGTTTTTTCTTTTAAATCGAGCTATCAAGAATTTTAAAAAATAGCTTTAAAGCATTGTATCATTCTGAATAAACATCTTCTGTGTGCACAAATTAAAGGAAAGTGCTAGATGCATTCATTATCATAATTTCTGTCCTTCATTTCAAATCACAAATAGGGATACCAAGTTTAACATGCTTCCTCATGCCTTTGCTAGTTTAGACATACCACTTATACTAACTCATAAGTACTTGAAAAAAATTACTCATGATAATGACAAGAAATGTTATGAAAATACTTAGAATTTACAGTCTTTAGAATGTAAATGTATGTATCTCATTCTTCTAACATGTTTTATAAAAAAAAAAAATAGCTCTGCTGAGGTCTGTATTCTTTATAAAATTAAAACTGTATCAATACAAAAATGGCAGTGAAAAGAAATACATAACCAGTCAGAGACAATCAAAGCCAAGTATCATTCCTGAAGGAGCTCACTGCCCTTACTGGCCTCCACCACCAAAGTTTTCAACATCTTCTGACTGTTTCCATCAGTGGATGTGTATGACCTAGAAACAAAAGTAAATTTCTCTTGCAAACAAATTCTCAGCCGTTTAGGCTTTCTAGATCACAAATAATATCACTGCCTGGCTGGAAAAAAGGTCATTAATTTTTTTTATCTGATTGCAGTGCCATGTGTTTCCACTGACATGAAGAGATGTCTAAGCTGGACACCTGGCTGAACACCTTCTGGGTGTTCAAGGTGCTTGCAAGTTCTTTAACGTCTGTCAGTGTTACGAACTGTTTCCACAGCCAAAGTGAGTGCTCAAGGGAGGGCAGTGCAGTTTAAATTTTTTCTACTACTTCAACATCAGAATTTAAATTCAGGTTTTCACTTTGAAAACCAGTCTCTTAGCTCCTGCTTTCCGTGCTTTTGTGGTCACAGACAATTGTCTTCCTAGATGAAATTACACCAAGAGATGACCCATATATGCTGCAAAGCACTGGTAGCTGTTTTGTCCATGGGTTCAGTTTAGAGCTAGTCCAAAATAAGCTGCCTCACAAAGCACAGAGGGTGGATGTCAACTCCTCAGCACCAGCTGTTTTGCAGTAGTTCTGTGCTACCTGTTTACAATGCAATTGGATTACATTAGAATCAGAATGCTTTCTACATTTATGTTGCATCTGAAGGATTTCATTCTTTTATTACCTGGAATTCTTTCAAGGCTAAAGAATGTTTTTTCTGTCTTGACAAACACATTTACATGCCAAATAGGTTTCATGATATGGCATAAATTAGATTAATAATTCTCAAGTTGCCATTGTAGTTACTTCACAGGTTCTGTAAGTACTGGCACACATATTCACAAATGATGAAGCGCTCTAGAGTGTAGTAAGAGATCACTGTTAAAGAACTAGGGATAGCAGATTGGCCAGCATTCTTATAACCATTTATACTGTTAGGGAAAAGCGTTTAGCAAAAAAAAAAAACCTCACATTTTCCTGTTCATACAATGAGTATCTTGCTTATTGGAATAAATGGAACTGTTTTCTGTGGCTGTGATGTTTTTATTACTTGACATTCTTCAACGTTTCTTTATCCTTAGCAAGCATAATTACTGTAGTTTAGGCTGATTTTTTTTCATTCCATCTGTTGAAGGCTTATTTAGTTCTCTTTCTCAAGAGCACAGAAAGGACTAAAATGAATCTGAGAATGTTTACAGCTAGGTTTCTTATGACCTAGGTCATACTGTTGTCTTGAATCAGTTTTCTCCTCATCCTCAACTGAAAACAAAAAAATTTCTTAATCTTGCAGGGTTAAATAAAAGGAGGAATGCAGTGCAAGGAAGATTCCTTTTATGCAAGGCGCAGGGATGACTGAAAGTGCCTGTGGGCATTTGGTCCCCATTGGCTCTCTCAGCGAATGCAATGATGCCCACGGATAGCCTGTATTGTTGTCAGTTAAATGGGATCATGAGTGTCTGAAAGGTGTTTGAGAATGAACTGAAAATCATTTTCACAAGTGGATGATTACTTCTGCCACATGTTAACCGAACTCTATCAGAGTGGCCCAGATTTTTGAGACTGCATTAATTGCTCTTTCAACCTTGACTGAGGTTTCTCTTTAAGAAAGGCCTTTGCTGGACTAAACTGCTACACGTATTGATTTTTCTATCTATATTTTTTTCATTGTTTGTGATAAATGAAGCCTTTTACAAGTAGAGAATTTATCATTTGAGATGTAGATAGATTGCTTCATTCCTTAGAATAAAAAGGCTGGTCTAAAAATGATCTTTGTAGAAGGAATAAGTCCATTCTCATTTCTCCCTCAGTGAATAGCTCCGGTATTCCACACACAATTATGCTTTTTCAGCTATTCATTAGTGCTGACTCTTTTCATCAGAAAGTGGGACCCTGCACTCTTGCAGTAAGGTGAGGACTTAGAGCAAATAAGCTGCCATCTTCCTTCCTGTGTATGTCATCACATAATTGAAATTGAACTGTAATATTTAGCAACATGGTTTTGCATTTTGGTAGCACAAGGAAATGCGCTCTGAGAGATACTCAAAATTTATGTAATTACAACATGGTTAAGCCCAGACTTTTTAAAGAAAATGTTTGTTCATTTTATTTGTTCTGTTTCTGGAGAAGAAAATGATACTGACTGAGATGAGATGATGTATAAAACATTTTTTTTCTGGCTATTTCTGTGTTTTGTAGTGGAAATGTAATTTCTTGTAATTTTGTTTTCCATCAAAACTAACTTTAAATATTAAATGTGAGTTCTTTGTACCATGTTGTAAGCATTGTGAGGTATAATCATGTAATTCTGTGACTTCATACAAATCCAGTTTTTATTTTTTCATTTGGGAGTGAGTGAAGAGAAAGAAAGCCGTGTTAAATAATGTTGAAGAAAAGAAGATTGCAGAACTGTTAAAAAAAAAAAGTCTCAGAAAAGTGATTGCATGGTTTGTACATTTGGTTGCATTTTCATATTACTACAAAACATGCTAGAAAATCTTCACATTGGGGTGACACAACATATTTCGTCGAGGTCTGGTTTTCTATCTGATTAGTAAAAGCAGGTGTATAAGTCTTAAGTTACTGGGAATCATGTGAGTAATATAAGAAAACTGAAGAAGGCAACCACACATTCATACTAACTATAAATATACTTTCTAATGTGCATATGTACAGACATAGATGTTATGCATACATATCTCATGTATTATATATTTTTACAGAATAGAAGTCTGTCATCTATATATGTTTCAATGTATATGAAAACACCAGTCTTCTTGTCAGAATATTTATTAAAAATTCTCAAAACATGATACTAAAGGGAAGTCAAAAAAAATCTAAGCAGTTACTGTTATAGTGTTCAGATACAGGGGAAGTATTCCAGTGTCTTCCTTCCCTGTATATGGCTGAACTTTAATAATTCAAGAATTATTTTCGATTATCCCAACTTTGGAACCCAAATTAGAGCAAGAAAAATTGAAGCAAATGGTGTGGTTACTGTTTAGAAATATGGAACTGGCACTTCTGAATATCAGTTTCTTGTTTGTATTGCGCAAAATCTTTTACCTAAAGGTACAGTGTTAGAATTAATGGCTGTTCTGTGCTTCTTGTTGCTGCTGAGGATGTTTAAAACAGTCTGAGCAACTGATGCTGTGCATTTTGTGTACATTATTTTGGATGGAGAGAGTGACTGTGGGTTCTGGGTGAATACAGATGCACTTATGGGTAGAGACATAGCAGGCTGCAGGTCTGTGAGTTCATGACTGTGAGATTCTCTTCTGGTTTGCAGTACTGGCATTCACCTGAGACTCATGAAAAGCTGTGCAATTGCCCACCTTAAAAATAAAACTTCCTTCAACTTAGCTCTAAGACCTAGCTCACTTCTGAGTCTGTTAACCTATTAATTTTCTGCTCCAGTTGTGAAACCCAAGTGTCATTTAATTGTGAAAACTGGCTATTGTAGATTTTTTTCTGTTCTAAACATCAACTGCATTTTCTACAGATCCTAGATGTCACTGTCTAAATATAGGAAGGTTCTTAGGTCCTTTGCTTCCCTCTTTTTTTCTTTTTCTTTTTCTTTTTCTTTTTCTTTTTCTTTTTCTTTTTCTTTTTCTTTTTCTTTTTCTTTTTCTTTTTCTTTTTCTTTTTCTTTTTCTTTCTTTTTCTCCAAATAGAAGATGAATGAGAAAGAGACAAAGAAGACTCTAGAAGCCTAGGTGGTTCCTTCCACCTAAAAATGTAAGAATTAATCTCTTTATCTTTCAGAAGCAGGCACACTTAAGATGAGCACAGGAGATACCTCTTGTAAATGGCTGAAACTTTGTACATTAGAAAAAAACTGGTACCATTAGAGATGGCACTGGAAGAGGGATTAATAACATATTATAACTGTGTGTTTGTAGTGATTTGTAAAATCAGACAGCATAATATTTGTGTTTCTATACTAAATCCCAGCTTTATGTCATGAATATTATTTTCTTTGTTACCTAGACTTATGTAAGATCTGTGAATATTTAAGTTAGGTAGTTAATGTTCCACTACTTTGTTTCCCAAAGAAGCTCTTATTTAGCACCTTAGTTGGAAGTGATTAGAGGAGGAATAAAAGTGCACATTGCTATTTAATTTCTTTTTGTGTGTTATTATTTTATACTTTTGAATTTACTGTATCTTACATTATTTCTGCCTGTACTGCAGAACTGTAGGTGGTATGTCTTACATGAAGAGTAATTTAAAAGGCAGCCAAGTCATATGAAAAGATCACCTTTTCTCTGATGAAAAATGTTCTTTTAAGACCTCTTAGTTTAAAAACACATTTCTACAGCAGGATCAGTTAATAATGAAAAAGAATTAGCCTAGAATTTCTAAGGTTGGGTTACTCATTTTCTGATGGGCAAGAGGAAAGAAGTTGTTGTTAATCTATGGCTTCTTTACAGTTGTTTAAGACATGCCAAGAGGGTGGGAACATGATTAGGATATCTTTGTACTGTAGCTTTGGAGGACTGTATTTTCAACTGTATTTTCAACAGTCCATGGGGAAGTTGTTTTCTGATGTATGTCACAAAAACCTTCATGATACTCCAGGGGATGCAGGGGCAGAATCACTGTGAAGAACAGGCCAGTCTTAGGACTGAGAGAGAACAAAGGCCACATGTGGACTTTTTTACTTTTCTCCCTCCTGTCATTAATCTTCGAGGCTATGTGAAATTCATAACTTATTTCCCCTCCACCCTGACAATAGTAAAGAGATTAGCATGGCAATAGCACTGTTGTGAGCTTTGGGGAAAACGAATGCTCTGAAACATGTATGAAAAGGAGAAATTTCATATTTTGTGGGAGAGTGTTTGACCGTGCTTCCTTAGTTGCAAAATATTATAAATTTACAAATAAACCTTAGTAGGCCCTTTTTTTGTACCTGTTCTGACATAACCCTCGCTCCTTTCCTTTCATTGAATTTATAATAGTCACAGAATTAAGAAGTTAAAAAGACTGTGTCAAGAACTGGACTATCCGAATAAGGCCAAATCAACTGGTAATTGTGTACACAAAGCCAATTTTTCTCCCTCTCCTACAGATAAAAATCAGAGTAACCAAGTAAGGTAGAGCTTCAATATATGTGTAGCAGAAATTGAAGAAGTGTGTTACATTATGGGGGACCCGGGAGGAGACAGAAACGACACTGACCATCAGCGCGGTTGCAGATGAAGAGAGATTTATTAGTCGGGATCCCGTTATATATAGGGAAGATTCAAAAGCTCCCGCCTTGCCTCCTGATCGGCTCGGGTCATAGCCTGGGCAGTTCCCTGGCCAGTGACACGTGCTGGATCTGATTCGGCAGAGGTCTGTGACACACAGCTCAGCCAGGGGCACAGACAATTTGCATATTGCAACAGCCAAACACTTGTGTCATAATAATAAGGGAGCCAGTATATAATCTGACAAACAACGATTAATAAGCAGCGCACTGAACATTTATTTTAGGCATAAATTTGTCCTTCGTGATGCCTATTGTGGGAAAAACATGCTTGAGAGTACACCCAGGTATAAAAAAGGCTTTTTCTTTATCTTGCTTACTCGTTTCACATAAGAAGTTGGTTCATTGCTCTGTTTTTTGACTGAGTTGCAAACTACTGGGCAGCAAAGCCACAGAAGTGAATAGAGGGCAGCAGACCATATTCTCTTACCAGAGAGGTTCTTGTTCTTCTGTCAATCATCTGACCAACCATCTTCCATCCTAGTTATTATAGCTACTTCATAATGTATGTACTAGCATCCTCTGGAGAGTGCCCTGGGAAGCCAACATTCATTGGTCTGAACAATCATTGTTCTGCCTTTGACCAGCCTAGCTGTACCAGATGTCCTTGACAGAAGCTGGCCAGCCAGAAGGGGCATCTCATATGTAATATTTTGCTCTCCTGTCAGGTTTTAAGCAGCAGATCTTTCCACTCATGGGCTCTTGCTTACAATCTCACAGCTCGTCCTTTTCTTCTTGCTGTCTTTGTTAACAACAGTGCAACATGACCACAGTGACAGAAAAAATGTCACTATAATACCAGAAAATTCACTGCAAATTCTTGGGTAATGAGTGTGCTCTCTCTACCACCAAACAGTATCAGTATCTGTGGTTTTCTCATCTCACTGGTTGATACTCCTGATTATGTCCTCTGATTCAAAGCCTGGAAATTGCTAAAGTGACAAGGAGTTTTTGTAATCTAAGAGCCTTTATAGTGAAGTGCTTCTGTTTGGGAAATTAGATTCTGCTTTACTCTGAAAAAAAACCTAATCTTGTGTGTCTGCTGACATTGTGTTATGTGAGCATTTTATCACACTATCTCTGGGACTGACTTCTCACAGACTAAATAAACACTAACAAATCTGTGGAAACCAAGTGGAATAAAAACTGTTGGGAACGTCAACTTTTCTAACATTTTATATTTCTGTGTAGTCAAAAGTGTTCTACTTTAAACTACTTTTTCTCTTTATCCGATAAAATTGGTGAAATAAAAAGTGATAAGCAGGTTAATCTTTGCAAACATGAGATCATTTGTTTCTGATTTTTGTTTCATTTTGAGTGAGGAGGAATGTCTCTTTGCATTTTTATGATACGAGTAAATAGAATAAAAATCAGTTTTTACATATGACAACACTGAAGAAGCAGCTCAGTAGACAAAGTAAATTAATACACAGATTTGTGTTTGGTCCTCCTAATGTCATGCTTCTCATTAATGGAAAACCACTCCTTTTATTATTTCCTTTGCAGGTACTTGTATGCTCTAGGACAGAAGGTTTGGAAGCGGTGGAAAAAACGCTACTTTGTCCTTGTTCAGGTTTGTACCTGGCCATGAAATTTCAATAAAATAATTGTTGGACTATAAATTATATATGATTTCTGGAGTCCTTGGAAAATCAATATCTTCAGGCAACATCTGCAGTACTACTCCAAGCTTCTTACAGCACAGAGACATCCAGCTTTTTTTTTTTTAATTTATATACCTAGTAAACAGAAATGCTACCAAGTTTTACAGATATATATAAAGGGATCCCTACACTGAGCAGTGTTTCAACTGAAACCTAGAAATTTCTGGATGAAATTTTTGTGACTTTGTAGTGGTCTGATGACAGCTTTTTACCAGCACTCAATTTAAAATAAAATAGTATTTCACAAAATGGATTGTACTTAGAGTTTAATTTATTCTATCTCAACAAATATTTCCAGCCTTTGAAATTAAAGCAACAATAGTTATATTAAGAACCTTTTCTGATTTTTTAAATAATGCTATTTTTTTCTTCCTTGCAACATTAAATTAGGTAGAATTATATAACCGTTACAGAAAATAGTAGTTGTTCTTGGCCACAAAAATGTGCTAGGCTATATTTTATAACTTTTTGTCCAAACCTGGAACTGTTAGTATTTTCACATGCTAGTGAATGGTGATATTGACTTGAGATAAACAGAACAGTAAATTTTGAGTGGTCAGAACAGAGAAGTTAATGGTTTTAGGGAGTCTTTGGGAAAAAAAAGCATTGTTTTCTGTTGGTGTTTGTCTTCGGGTTAGATTTGGTGTTCTTCACAGTCAGTTCAGAGAATGCTGTTCTGTTTCCTTCGTTTTATTGGCGGAAAACTCTTAAAGTCTGAGTCTCCGTAAGTATCATATGAAGGTTGAAGCCTATTAATGACACTTTTTTAAGAACAAAAACTTTAAAAACTACTTTACAGACAGCCTGATTTCTTTATCACTCCATCAGTCACACTGACCTGGTCTCCTCCTACTTCTAAGTGATTAAAATCATAAGGTTCTAGAAAAAAAATTACTGAACAGGTTTTTTATTAATGTTAAAAGCCAAGAGTATTTGAAGGAGATTCTGTAAAGTCTACAGAATTCATTTGGGTTCTGATTTTACCAAGGTCCTTTGTGAAGAGGTGAGGACATTTTGTAACTATTAATATTTGTTGGGAAGATCTCTATATAGGATAGCTGTCAAGGCATGGCTGTGAACAGAAAATAATTTCAAGTTGCAAAGAAAACCAGTAAGACTACATGCTCCCTTGTCCTTCATGGTGTTCTTTAACACTCATACTACTAGTCACTCCTTTCACAAAAAGAATGAACTTGCGCTTTTCCTCTAAGCCACATGTGTCATCTGATTTTTAAATTGTACATCTAAGAGACACATAGGCTTTGTGTGCATGCAATATGGAACCATCATCTAGGAGACTGGTTTATTCCCATCAAGTTAATTTTAACTATTTTCTACTCTCTATGCTGAAATTGAAATACTGGAGGAGAATATTACAGGAATTTTCCTACTGTGATAGGGTTTAGTCATCTATTTCATTTTGAAACAGCTATCAATTCAATAAAGCTATATAAAGAATACAATGTTAAATCAATATTTACTGCCCAGACAGCTCTGGCTCATTTATATAGTCCTGCTGTGATACATTCACTGGCAATAAGCTGAAGTCAATACATGTAAAGTAAGCATTCAGTAATGAACCAGTCTGTTGTATTGATATATTATTGACATATTGACAAATCTTCCTCTATAGATTAACTTTTAGCTTACAGTAGTAAAATATCAAGGACATGAAATTCAGCACTAGAACAGAGGCTACCAGTATGATTTACACACACTTTGAAAATTTAACTCAGTTGTGACCTTAGATGAATAATGTTGATTTTTTCAGAGTGTGATGTGAGTAATGTGCACTTTCATTATTGCTGCACTTATTACAAGTTGTTAGTGGTTTCTGAAAGAACAGATCAGTGTTATAGAAAGGTTACAGTATCTGGAAATTTTAACCTCTTCATTATATTTGTTTCTTATCCTTTAGTAGCCAGTCACTTCTCTAAAAGCTTATTAATTTAAAACCGTAAAAAGACAGGGACGTAACATGTTTACTAAAAAGCCTCAGCTGAACCTGTTGTATTTTACTTAATTTACTGTCTGATATCTTCCTCCAGTAATTGGAATGCAGATCCACTTCTATCATCTTAATTTCACCTAGTCAAATGTTTGAAAAGTCAGTCATTGTTTCATGAATAATTTTTTTCTGAACACACAAACCACGCAGGCTAATTCTTGCTGCTGAACTCCTAGAGTGGGCTGCCCAGTGCTGGCCTGTAGCAGACACCACAGAACCAGCAGTCAGGTGTGCAGTAACACTTCCCCAGCACATTAAACAGAGTCTTTGTGCCCTTTGTGTCCCTTAGGGACATTCCTCATAAGTCACATTCACATTTCTGTACCTATCTGTTATAAATGCATAGGCTGTTGGTTTCCCCCCTTGTTGCAAAACAGGTAGAACAGCTGCTAGTCAGGTGTTTGGAGATCTGGAAAATAACAAAATTCAATTAATTGCAGTTGCAGGAAGAGGATTGCCTTTTATTCTGTCAAGATTACTGTTCAAAGGACAACCTGATTCTGTTTTTGTCTGAAAATGTGTTGTACATAGTCCTGACTTTAGAGTACTCACTATTCTACAAAGTATTTGTGCTAATTTGCTGAATTCTTAGGCAAAACTGGTTACAGCTCCGTTTACTGTTAATAATACACTTAAACCCAGTCATAGATCTATATTAAAAACTGTTATTTCAGATTATGCTGGTGATTCTCTCTCTAGTAGGTGGTAGCAGCCACCAATGACCATAAGGAAAAGGGTTTAAGAGACTTCAAGAATAAATAAATGAGGCAAGTTCTGTATTATTTTTTTTAAGACTTTTTTTCCCCAACAAAGTTTTCTGGAATTTTTCTCTCTGTTTCTTTGGTGAAGAAACTTCAAAATGTCTCATTTTCAACAAAAAGATGAAGTCGCTGATCATGTCTGATTGTTCCTTTGAAATATGAGGACATATTTGCAATATGTTCAGTAAAGTAAAACAGCAGCATTATAATGTCTCTCTTGTTGTAGAGGTAAGGTTAAAAAAGAATAAAGATACACAGCCCAGATCTTACACAAGTTTATCTTCTAAAATATTCAGTGGCTGAAGAAATCTGAAAACTATGGGCATCCTATGCGTTTCCATGATTAGTGTTTGCTAGCTTCCCTTTTGGTGGCTCAGATTGCCTCTACAGTGTGGTTATGTGGAATTGTTGACGTGAAAATGTGAGAGATAAATGCAGGTCCTTGCCAGCTTATTTCGTTCAACCCAATGGAATAAACTGAAAAATGTTTTTACTACAGTGCCAAGTATCAAAAATTAAAACTATAGATTCAGTTTACAAAGAAAAGAAAAGGAGGAAGCTCTCGTGAAATATAATGCTAATTGCAAAGGACTGAGAGTTGTGTGACTAGCCCACAGCTCTCTCCCTGCTTCTCCATGAGGGCGGATATGGTTGTGGGACAGTGAGCAGGGAAATACCAAGCAGTGACAGAGGCAATGCTGCTGCCAGGCCTAGAGCAGAGGGCGTAGCGTGGGGATGAGCCCCATGGCAGGGCCCCCTCCCAAAGGGGACCACCAGCCCTGGCTGTCCCTGCCCACAGTCCAGACCCCATTTCAGCCTCCTGGGGCCATTATCCCCAGCCCCAGAAGTGCCACAGCAGGGCTGACCTCGGTTTCCTCACAGTCCAGGCCATCCCTGGGCTGTGTCCAGCGCTGGGGATGGGGCTGGTTGCTCTGCTCTCAGATGGACCCTGTCTGCAAGGCCCTGCCCTGTCTGCCCAGGGATACCTTAAAGTATTTAAACCAAAATACCGTAATTTTCTAAAATATACTATGAATGAAAGCAAAACTCTGAGCTCAATGCACAAACAGTGAGGCGAAATTCTGCTATGCTGTCGTGCTGGAGGATGGGCTGGCTACTCATAATAGTCCCTTTCTGGCCTGAAAATCTGAATTTTGGGTTGGACTAGATTGTGTTTTGGGTTTATGATTTTACTTCAAAAAGGATCATTCCTGAAGTTGTAGCTAAAACAATAAATTTAGATAAGTTAGCTGAGCAGTTGGCAGTCAAAATAAAGATGCTCCATCATATACCAGATGAGCTCCTTACCTATCTGTAAATCCTTGGATAATTTTACTGATCTAAGAAACATACTATAGTTCAAAACAAGTCTGTTGGCCAGGTGTCCTACAGTTCTTGGAGGTGAGAGTTTCAAAGGTGCATATACATTCAGTTCCCTTTAGTTTCAAGTGTTCACAGATTCACATGCTCTTTCTTCTGGTCATCTTGTATAATCTTCCCAGCTTTTCATGTAAGGCTGGGAACACCTCAGTTTTCTTTCAGTGATTGCTTTTCCCCTCCCAGATATTACATTTCTTTCTTTATCATTCCTTATCTTTCCAGTCAGTTTTTCCTCACCTCTCCTTACAATTTTCTGTTCTGTCTACAGAGTCAAAAGCCGCCTGGTGACAGATTCTCTTCTTATTCCTTTATATTCTTTTTGATAATTGTCCTTGATGACAAGTAACTAATGTTGCCCATGCCAGCTGCAAGAAGCTTGGCCACGTGATACATTATCTAGTGAGCCAAGCAGCACAGGGCTAGGTGAAAACACAGATGCAAAAGGTACAGAAATTAGACTATAAAATCAAACTGAAGGTTCTGATGCTTGCCATCATTAGCTAGACTTGGCCAGATTATATGTTCCTTTTTCTAGTTTCATGATAATTATGCCACTCCTTCTGCAAACAGTACTTTTATACATAAAAATCCTTGTTTTCTCAGTTTTTTGGAATATAGTTCTTTTTTTTCTTACAGTATACTGAGCAATTTGGTCAATACCGCAATACTAAGTATTTTCCCTTCCATAATCTAAATGGCTTCCCTTCATTTTTTCATAAAGTACCAGTTCAAAATGTATTTCAGGAAACTGCAGAGCAATGTGTTTATGGGTTATATTGTTGGGAGTTTTTTCCTTCATTTTGACAGAAAGGAGAAAGGATGAGAAATTTTACACTGTAAACACTTGTGGGAAAGGGAAAAAAAAGGGGATTTATTTATTCAGTGCAAATGAAAAGTAATTTAAACCATGGTACATTTTTTATACAGTTCTGAAATGCAATTCAGTAATTAAGAAGTCCTTTCTTATTCAGGTTAGCCAATACACATTTGCAATGTGCAGTTACAGAGAAAAGAAGTCGGAACCTCAGGAACTGATGCAACTGGAAGGATACACTGTGGATTACACAGCTCCTCACACAGGTACTTTTCGTGCTTTTGAAGTAGGATACCGAAGCACAATATATTTGTGCAAAATAGCTGGTTCAATTTGCTCATTTTGATCTACCAGCAAAAACTCCCGAGCTTCTTTGGCAACAAAAAATCCCAAGGTTCTTTGGCAGTTATTCCACTAGGACGTTCTGGTGTGAAAAATAATGCTTTTACAAAGAAGCTTGTTGTAAGACTAATGTAAAATAAACTTTACGCTAAAGTTTCCTGAAACATTGTAAGACCACATATAATACAAGGAAAAAATTTTGAATTCTAGTCAGTCTTCCTCTTTTCTCTTTTTGATGGTGGTGGCATGTGGCAGTATACTGTTTAGTGTACTCATAAATAATTTAGAAAAGAAGGTAAATTATGACAATGCCTGTGAAAGACAAGTTACTCATAGTAATCAAGAATAAATTTGGAGATACTAGAAAAATCTCCACAATTTAATATTAAAATGACAGAGGGAAATCACGTGCAGAGAAAAACAATTCTACCTATGCAGTGGAGGGTTATGAAATTAAGAGACTTCTGAGAAATTGAAGATTGATCTTTGAAAATGCTGTGTCGATGTTTAGAATAATTGAGAAGGCAAACAATGCCCAGAAGGCATTTGGAAAACCAAAACAATTCTGTCATAAAGAAATCCCCAGCACAGCTACATTGACTGTTGTGTCCTGTTCCCGTTATGTGCTCTCAGAAAAAAACACTGGAATGAGAAAAAGGACTAAGGAAGAGCAGTGCTGATAAAGAATATGGAGCTGTCTCTTTTCAACAAGAGATAAAATTGACAGGGATTTCCAGCTAACAAAATAATACCAGGAAGAATATGTGAGAATATGTGAAAAAAATGCAAAATAGCATACAGCAGAGAGAAGATGAATACGAAATAAGTTGGAGCTGAATTTAAAATGGAGTCATGTAATTATTTTCTCCTGTAACTTCTATATTTATTCTACTTATGTTACTTCTGTGTATTACTATTTGATCCTTATAGCTCTAGATTTAACTTACTTCTAGGTCATAAACACCTATGAAATGTTTTTAACACACCCCTCCACACACACACATACTCCGAGTGAAACCAATAATGTAATAAACATTGATGGTGATTTAGAAGTAACTTGTATTTATCAAGATTACCTTCATATTTACTGCTTCAGGTCTTCAGGGTGGTCGAATGTTTTTCAACGCAGTTAAAGAAGGCGATACCGTGATATTTGCCAGTGACGATGAGCAGGATAGAATACTCTGGGTTCAAGCTATGTACAGAGCCACAGGTCAATCTTACAAGCCTGTTCCTGCAAGTCAAGCTCAGAAGATGAATCTTAAAGGAAGCAGTGCCAACACAGATATATCCCCACTTTGTAAGTTGGCTTTTCTTTTCTTTCGTGGCTTTGGTTTTGGTTTTAGCTGGTAAAATATGTAGCAGCTCCCTCAATGAAGTTTAATTAAGCAGAACTTATTCACTAGGCAAATGTGTCTAGCAGTTCATTGTTAGCCAGAAGCTCTTTAACTCAGATTATTATTAACAACAAGGGAAATCCTGACTTGCAGGTCATTATTTTTATTATAATCCATGAAAATACAGCTATTATCTTCATATTCCTTACAATTGACCCATATATTACCATGGAGACAGTGTTTGGTTTGCATTATATTTTTCATTAGCCAGCCAGTGTAGTGTTGAATAGAAAAGCGTCAATCTATTCTCAGAATTTTTATAGATTTAGGTCAGCTTTATCATACGTCGTATGTATTAGTTACCAAAAAATTGCTATGCAGACAGTACCTTGTGAGTTGAAAGGCAATAGATGGGCTCCTGGATTTTTTTTGGCACATAGTATAATATTAAATTACATATAAAAAACTCTTAAAATTATACAGGTTTAAATTTTCATCACCTTTCTTTGAGGAAAGTATCATTTCAGAGAAATCAAGGTAGCATATATTAAACATATTTTAAAACTTCATATTATCTCTTTGAAAGTATTCTGTCATGTAGATATCTGCACAAAGGAAGCATATATATGATTTTTTATTTTTTTTAATGTTGTTATGGAGGCTGAGTGCAATCCAAGGATCTTTTGTAGTAGCCGTCAAATTTCTGGAACATCATATGATTATTCTACAATAATCCTTCTTCATTACCATATAACTGTATATGCATAGTGATAGAAGGGAGATACACGTTTTAGACTAAACTTGGTTTAGTGTCTGAAGTCTGTAGCAGGTTGCCCCAAACACATTCTCATCCCTCAGTCCTGCTATCGCTCAGTCTCACGACCTTCTATTCCTCCTGTAATTTTGTATCAGTTTGCTTTTAGAAAAAAGTACAATGTGCTTGTTAAACTTAGTAATATTTATCTAAAATCCTGGCTGAGCTTTCAATGTCATTGAGCTTTGCAATGTAAAGATCATGGAAAAAAGTTTAATCTCACAAAAACACTGACACCTGTTTTTCATCTGAAACAATTTGGAAGGGAATTAATCTGAAACACTTTGTGAAGTAATCTTTCATTATGGGGCCGTTAAGGTGAAGTAGGATGGAAGTAACATTGCAAAAGCAAATGTAGGGCAACAGCCAAGGAGTGAGTGCTTCTGCTCAGCTCCTCCCAATTCCCTGGATTTGTCCTGGGTGGTGGGAGTTCACTGTGTTCCCACCTAATGTCCCTACTGCACGTGCATCGGTTAGAAAGTACAAAAGAAGTGGCCACTGTCAGTGGTAGCCAAGGACCTGCTCCTGCTTTTGGACACGGTGTTTACCTGGAAGTGAAAGCAACTAGAAAACTGACCACAGGGCAGTGAAAATTATAGAGAGAGAAAGTTACAAAAAATAATCAGAAGTTTGGATATACTGAAATTGTGTTTTCAGAGATAAAATTACTGATAATGTTGAAGAATTAAACAGCAAGATTGTCACATCTTGATATTATTTTAGGCATCATTTCAGAGGGACAACAGTTCTTAGGTGGAAACCATAGAAAAAGTAAGGATTATTTTAAAGTTGTTTTAAGGGAAGCTCAAAAGCCTAAAATATCATGTATTTTTCTGTCATGCTTATGTATCTACTTACACAAACTCACATGACTGAACTGTATATAAATGAAAAATCTGTGTTTAAATTACTATTTTCCTTTGGGTTTCATGTACTTCCATGTTCATATTTTGTAATAATTCACAAAATAATTCATAGATTTCTTCGCAATAGAGTAACTTGTGGAATTTAATTGAATGTGAGATTTAGAACCATTGTTCGACTGATTTCTATATACCCCAGTTCTCTCTATGTGAGGAATTTTTTTTTATTCTATCTCTTGCACTTGAGGTAGAAATGGGCATAATCAAATTAATCAGTTTTTAAGAAACTTCAAGAACTGGGGTTTTCAGATACAACCTTAAATAATTTTCTAAGAGTCCTACTTCCTTTAAATATATACTGTGCTGAATTTCTTGAGGCATAGTTTTACTCCTAGGAAGAATCTATAGCTGACCTTTTGTCATATTTAAATAGATTCAGTTTCATGAGAAGTTATTTTTATTTTCCCCTGGAAAAATGTTTGCATGAAGCTAAGTGTCTTTTATTTTTAATCAAGATATAACACCAAGTACTTGAGAGCTGGCATATATATTAAATGAAATTTATTTCCATTTTTTTATTTTTTGGTATGATACATTTTTAGTATTAGGAAATACAGTTTTGACCAGATAATTTGTCAATTACTATTTTTATGATTTTTATTTTCCTATTAATGCATAATTTAAACATTTCCAGCCAATAGAAGATCACATTGTTTTAGTTTCTGCCATATATCATGCAATGCCATCTCCACATACAGAAAGCCGAAAACCAGCTTGGGCTTTGCAAAACGAATGTCAGTTAATGGCATTCAAACCTTGAAAGTCTGTCCCCATCTTCTCTATCCTCTAAGATGAAAAATCAGCTCACCCTGATAAAATGTTCAAAAAGAATTTTCAATAACTTGGAGAAAATTAAATATCTTTAAACTGCAGGACATAGAAAAAAGCCACCTTGAGGAGAAATGTTTCAATGTTTTTCTGTATTGTGCTTATAAAATATCTTCTTTCATCCTGAGGTTTTCTCGATAGTTATGAAAAGCATCTGAAAGTGGTATTTAACAGAACCAAACTACTGTTATACCTGTCCAACTTCTAAAATGTATACTAGTCAATTTTTTCATTTCTAAGTAACTTGGTATTGCAGTTTTGTGGTATTAGGTGACTCCAAAACAAAAGTGAAGACAGGCTTATGTCAGCAATGATCAAGTAAAGGAGACTGACCTTCAGTTTCACTGTTCTGCATAAGCATGTTGAATGAAATAACAGAGTCTTTAAGGATGCGTAAATGTAGAATATCCAGAAATTTCCCAAGGACATTAATGCTTCAGGGAAAGCACCAATGAAAAATAGATTAATTTGAATCACATAAAGGTTCAGGAAGTGATCGTTTTCTTAATGAGCTATGTATTAGAAGATATATTCGTACAACAATTGAAAAGGCTGCTGGAGTGCTTAGCACTGCTAATAACTTGTTCATAACACAGGAGTTAAAAGCAGCACATGAGGGGATTGTCATGTCTTAATGAAGAAATACAAAGCCAAACATCATTCTGAACCTACACCCTCATGAGTTCAGAGACAATTTCTTTCAATTAATTACATTTTTAGAAACAAACAAGTAAAAGATGTTTTTTCGTTTGGCATGGTGTTCTCAGGAGGTTTTGCAGCTTTGTGTCCACCATACCATTTTGCCACTTGGAAGACTGGAGTAACTCCACCCTCCCTTCATGTTTCCCCATTCCCCTTTATGTCCTTTTCCTGCTTGCCTCCAACCACCCCTGGCTTCCTTTGAGAAAGAAAATGTTTATACCAGCCTCCACCGCCTTAGTCTGTGAGTAAGTCACCTGTGTATTCTCTTCCGTACTAGTCAAGAACATGCTAAAACTATCTACTCTCCACTTCAAACCTGCCCTTCAACAAAATACTGGCAGTCAGTCAGTGTGGTATCCCCAGCCTGACAGTCAGGCCGTATGGGCCAGCTGCTTTCTCATTCTCTGCCACTTTCTCTGCAGAAGTTATTTCATGGCCTGATATCTACATTATAAAGTTCTGGTGTCACAGATTGTCTCTTTGGCCTCTTTAGCACTTTGGAGTCCTGGTCAATGATCAGGAGTCAAAATGTTCCAATGTAAGCTGTCACCATCTGTCTGGAGTGGCACTTGAAGGAATGTAATGCATGTCTTACCACTGTCTCTTCTGACCAGTTCCAGCCCCTTCTGTATCAGAGTCATAGTTCTTACCCTACTAGTGTTAGTCTTTAAATCTTTTTAATCCCTACAATACTAGATTGCTTGCCTCTACCATCTCTTCCTTCCTGCTTTCCTGAGCTAGTTCAGATTGCTTTCACGATGCTTAAAATTAAGTAGAGATGTCACTGAGAGCCAAAAAGGAGTAGGTCACCACTCAGCAAGGCCAGTACCTGTAGTT
Source organism: Picathartes gymnocephalus (assembly GCA_013390045.1). Lineage (NCBI taxonomy): Eukaryota > Metazoa > Chordata > Aves > Passeriformes > Picathartidae > Picathartes > Picathartes gymnocephalus. The sequence continues at coordinate 37,477 of WEKY01039755.1, read as the reverse complement.
CACCGTAGCACAGAGTAGATGATGCAGGAAATGTGTATTTGCGTCTGGGCTGGAACGGGGCAGAGACGTTGTGTAGGGATGCTAGAACCACTTGAGAATGTGCCGTAAACATGAAATTCTTGGTAGCCTTAATTCAGTCAACTCTGTATGAGCTGAGTCACTGAGGATGTGATGGTTTATAGCCTTTGCAGCTGGACTAAAATGTAAAGTTTCTTACAAAGATGCCAAAATGTATACCAAGAATGCTATTCTGCTAAAATGAATATCTTTGTCTAAAAGAACACCCAAAGAATGTGGTAAAACGCCTGCAATAGCTTTTGCTGGTTTTTATCATTTGAAAATATATTTATTTGTTCTATCTTGAGCCAAAAAAAA
>WEKY01039755.1:6033-37081 GCA_013390045.1 Picathartes gymnocephalus | reverse complement strand
AAAAAAAAAAAAAAAAAAAAAAAAAAAAAAAAAAAAGATGGTTTTTAGGCTAACAGTTTCCAAAAGATGAAATACACAACCTGAAACAGGCAGTGCAACATGGAAATAGCAGCCAATGATTTTGAGTTAAAGGTGACATGGAAAGCATGGCAACAAATTCAGTTTAAAAGGGAAGAAAAACTAATTGTGAAAAAGCAAGAGAAATATTACTGCTTCAAAGCTCTCCCCAAATATCTTCCCAATACTTTCCAAGATTGAGAAAGTGTAGAGAAAAATGAGTTTGTATTTTTTTCTTAACTATATGACAATACAGCTCCTTATATGCCTCTTGCATTTGCATGTTGTTTGAACAGGACAGCTAAAGCTCATTTATGTAAGAATTTGAAAAAAGCAATCACTCTCATAATTTTTAAAAGTAGAGTATTGAGTAATTTTTTTAGTCACAGTCGTATACCATCTATGAATTCCTCATAATTTTTGCTCAAGTTCTTAAATTTTTTTAATTCCTTTTTGCTTCAAAATATTTACCAGTTACCTTGTGTGTATATATTAGCAGTAAACAAAAATGTAATGTATTACACTAGATCTATTCTTCTGTTATTTCCTGCTTGCTTACAGCTGACAAAGGTAAGTTGTTAGTTGTTTTTCTATTGCTTAAATATATTTGGTAACAGATCTCCTGTTACTGTTTGACAATGTTATTAGTACTACTTGATTCACTCAAAAAGGTGATCAGTCATGGATCTTTCTTCTAGAACTAATTCTAGCAAATACTTATACTTTTAAATCAATACTTTTGCTTATTTTGCCCAAATTATGTAATAGCAAATTCTGCTTTCACAAGCTGTGTTGTGTTCAGTAGGTCACCTTACTCATTTTGATCATCTGGATACTGTATCAGTATGCTGGATCTGTTTCATGTGCAACATCCAGTCTCCTGATTTCAAAATACTTGAATTATTTGTTAGTACTTACACCTTCTCTCTTAAAAAAGGGGCATCTTTTATATTGATGTGGTTAACCAGAGAAAAAAACAAAAGGTTAGTTTAAGAATGATTTAGCTCTGCATAATTTTATATATGATAGCAAAAAGAAATATTAGTACTTTTTTGTCATCTGTCTTACTATGAATAATGTTTACAGTCTATGACAAACGTGATGTTCTTATAAGAAGGAAAACATAAGAAATGCTGAAATCAGTCACTTGCACATTAAATATAATGGGTTTGAAAGAGTTTTATCTGTGTTTGGGCATTTTGGAAGCTATAGATGTCTTCATATGTTGTTCAGTACTTTTGGTAATGTAGTTGTGTAGGTATGAGTTGTTTATCTTTGAATTAATGTGTTTAAATACAGTTAAATTGTACTAATTGAGAGAGCATTTCCTGTACCTATGTCAAACATATAAGGTAGGTTTGTCATTAATGATAGGCTAGTCTAATGCTCATTGAAATATTGCTAATCTGTGTAATCACATATGCTACAGATCTTTCAAGCATTTAAAATACATGCTGCTGCTTCTCTGGACTGATGGTCTCATACCTTACACCATCAACATATTGTCATACTGTTTATTTGCTACATCCACCTTGGTGAAATCTGTCACATGGATGTGACTCCTGCTTTGACAATGCAAAGCCAAGTGATATGAATTAGTTGCTGCATCTTTCTAGGATTTGATGTTGCAGATCCTTCAGCTTGAATTAAATAATTCTCCCATCCACAAATACAGCTGAAAGTTGGACTTGACATGGATCAATATGATCTGGGGCTAAATTTCTAAATGTGACTGATTATGTTAGCATCATGCCCACAGATCAATATTGAGTTTTATTATGAACCTGACTCTATAATTGGGTTTAATCAATAAACTTTTGTCTCCTTTCTTTAGAAATTTTAGATTTCTACTATGCAGGTTTTCAAAATTGCATTTAGGATACACTTAGGTCTATACTTTTCTGGTAACGAATATAAAAAGACCTAGGTTTGAATTTAAAGGAACAAAGAGCTAAGACCCTATTGAAAGGGGAAGTCAATTTTTAAGTTGATAGGACTGTTCACCCCAGTACAGTCTATAGAATCCAAGACAGCTAATGTGCTAATACATAACTAGTCCTTTTGGGCACTGTAAGGCTTTTTCTGTCCATACTAGATAGATAATTCACATTGAGGACTTTGACAAAACATAACATTAATGAAAGCAATCACTAGAGCTTCTCTTTTGATAAACCCGCGGGGTTTAAAGGCGTTGAAAGATGCAATCTGTGAAGAACAATAAATTTGGGCCTTTGATTGAAGTGCCATTTGGGATGGTATGTTTTCTCAATGTATTTACACAAAAATGCTGCTCCCTTTTTCAGTACACTTTGCTGGAAGGTTGAAGGAGCTCTTTGCCATTACTACATTAAGGTTCGTCTCATTAAAAGCCGAGTACAAAAAGAAGGCTGGAAATGACCTAGCTCAAGCCAGTGTGTTCATTTCTGCTCCAGTTTGCCATTTGAGAAGTAGGCTTCAAGCCATGATGAATATTTCTATTAAGTGGTACTTTGAACTGCAGTAAAGATGCTCTTTCTTTTCTGAAGAACTAAATGCATAAACCTGTTTGGAGTTGTTTTAGGTTTTTTTTCTTTTTCTTTTTTTTTTTTTTTTAATATTTTGTGGTTATTTTGCTAAAAAGAGAGCCATACTGAAACCAGGAAACTACAGAATATTTTTCTTTTCTATTCATGACACTGTTTTTAAATTGAATCATTTGCAGAGCCCACTAAAAAACCATGCTTTAATACTTTTTTAATGTACTACGTTATGTTTTCTGGCAGCCTTTCTAAAGTTTGGTTTATTTGTCAATGGGTAGCAATCTTTTTTTCACTGTTACACTCTGTAGATTAGTATGATAGAAAAATAATTCAGTAATGATATTTTCAGGTTAAAATATCAAGATTCTGTAACAATTCACCTGCAAGCATCTCTTTATATGAGTTTTTTCTTTGAGATACTTTTAAGAAAGCTTAGATATTGAGACTTATATGCCATGTGTACACTGGTGTTTGTAAGTCTGAACACATACTTACATGTATTGTTCTGCACAATTTTCCTTTGTATAACAGATACAGACCGTGGCCAGAAACATGGCATGGATGAGTTTATTTCCGCTAATCCCTGCAAATTTGACCATGCTTCCCTCTTTAGACTGCTTCAGAGACAGACCTTGGATCACAGATTGAATGACTCCTATTCTTGTTTGGTAAGTACTGGATGGAAGATAGAGATAAAGAAGTGAGAAATAGTTGTTACAAAGTAGTCCTTTCTTCCTCGTTCATTCAACAACTGCAGTTGTAGGTGGAATAAAGGGTCCAATCGATTGGTTTTAAATTTGAAAATTACATACTTGCAAGCGGCTGCTGTGCCACTCAATAGAAAGCAAAGAGACACAAACTGTCTTCAATTTTATCAGCTGAAATTTATCATATCCTCTGGGGAGGTTTGAATAGAAACAGAAAGTTTTGACAATGGCAAGAACTGCTGTGGTAGGATTTACTGACACCTGTATAGGCATTTTAAGGTCCAAATGTAATTGCCTCAACTCAGACATTTTCACCTGTCTTGTAATTCTTCATTCCACTCCGGTGTGAAGGAAAAACACCAAAGAAGGGAGGCAGACCCATAAGCAATATAGATATGTGGGCATGTATGTATTACCTAAATTGCAAGTAACAGAGGGGAGTATAAGTATTAAATATGCCATCTCTGTATCAAAAATGAATGTTTTCCACATTCAAAGAATACAACCATTACCATCATAAAAGGTAAGTTGTTGACTGCAGTTTCTTTTTCATACAACCATTTTCTATTCTTTGCTTTGTGGACTAGTTGAGGATGGGGCTGCTTCAGGTTTTGTTTTCATTAGGGAAGAAAACCAGCAACAATCTTGTGGAAGTTCATCAGATTATACACACTCATTAAACGGGTGGGTCAGACTTCATAACTTCCTGAGGCACCAGGTATCATGCCTGAAATAGTGATCTCTCACTAAGGATCTAAAATGCCTCACAGCACATAATTTTTTTTTCACTTCAATGTCCCAACAGCAACAAAAAAAGATAATGGGGATTTTTACTTCTTTTTTCCATTGTTCTGACTAGTCTTGTAATACAGAGATAATAATTGGAATTTTTAGGTTTGTTTGCAGTTGTTAAAAAGTGGAAAAAAATTATTATTTGATGACAGTTGCCTCTCTTTTAAAATACTGCCAGATACGTACGTACAGAAAAGTTTAAGGACTCATTTTCTGTCTGTGGGTTGCGCAGTGAATCAAAGAGGCCTGAAGGTACATCTGTACAAAGTAATTGGCACTCAAAGAGAAAATGGTTAGCTTTCTACCAGTGCATTGGGGTCAAAATCTTTTTTTATAATAATAATATAGTAAGACACTTAATATAACCTTGAAATCAGGAACTTTTAGAAGAGGTTAGGTGAAATGCACAGTGCTATAGCAACCATAAAGCAGATGTATTTCTTACCATTCTTTTTTAAATTCAGCTTTTAATAAGTGGAATGGGTGATAATTCTTTTTAATTGCATACTTAACTACATTTTTCTATTTTAAAAAATTGGGAATGTCAAGGTAACAATAGAATACATGGACATGTAAGTGTGATTTTTCTTTTCTCTAACAGCTCACTTCCTTTAATTTTTTAGAAACAATTCATCCCTTTATTTCAGCAAATACAGTGTAACCACACATGAAACTTGTAAAAAAACCCTTAAAAGCGTAGGAATTAATATTATGCAAAGTTCTGTATTAAATTATTATATAACCCAAATTTATTCAATTCTACATTCTTCTTGGTATAGGGAGAGTATTGAGGAGGTGGGGGATTTGGGGTTTTGGGGTTTTTTTTCAATTATAAAATAATTTATTTTTTTTAAAGTGGTCATCTAATACCAATACTTTGTAGAATATAGTTGTTATGTCTTTGCGAGACTTGTGCATGATTTGGGATTGAACAAGGGCAAGGAAAGCATTTATATGAAAAATGACCACACAAACAGACCTTTAAGAGAGGCTGAAGTTAAATTAATGAGTTCTTTAAAATTTTGTATTCTTGTCACAATTACATCCTATTTTGAAATTTTGAGTTTGCTTTTGTACTTCTAGGCAATGATATGCAACATTTTCTTATCTTTTTCCTAAAAACATAGGGAGAGATCAGTGACAATGACAATATATTGGGAGAATATCAATCACAATAACCACTGTTGATTATATCTGGGGCTAGGATACATATTATTGCAGAAATAAACTAAAATTAGTTAAGTTAAAATTCCTTTTCTTTCTTCTTTCAATAGAATACCATATTTTGTATCAAACACTGTGTAAGTTATATGAGGCATTACAACATGATCAGATACTAGCTTAACATGGCTGTTCTGGGTTCTGTAATAAACTTAAGTGTTCTCTAGAAACAGGTGAGCTCCTTAAAGGCAGTGGAAACATTGACTTCAAAGAAATTAATTGGGAGAAAACAAATTTATTAAATATGAAATACCTCTGAGGTGTTCTAGTATGCAGATAATATGTAAATTGAAGAGTTTGGGGAGAATATAAAGCTTAAATTTCTGTTTCAAGCAGGTTTTTTAGTAAAGTTAAAACACAGAATTTTTAAAACTGATGTGAATATATTTTTAACTATTGTTCAATACTATTTTTGCTGATATTTTGTACAAATATTAAACATCTGGTCTTGCAGAAGTATTCACAAGCATTAGGGAAATACTGGTCTTCAGCTGCTATATTGATGTTATAAATTCATGACTTTGCAAAATCATTTTTCTTATCCAAGTTATTTGCATATTTGAGTTCAGATATTACTCAATCTCTCTTAACCATTTGATGAGATGGAATGATGAGAGATGATGAAATGATGATGAGGGAAATATCATCAAAATCAAAACAAGAACAAAGAAAAATGCTTATGTAGAATAGCTGTGCAGTAGTAGTAGTAGTAGTAGTTTTCCAAGGTTTACGTTTTTCTCTATGCTGCTTTTGGAAGCTAGCTGTGCTGCTTCTTATCATATTTCTGCATCAAGACTCTATTATGTTTTTTACACTCTGGATTCACTCAATAACTGTTTTTGTAGTGTGAAGGAGTCTGTACTTTTCTCATGTCTGTGTCAGGTTTAAGCCATTCTGGTCTCATCACGACTGACCGAGAAAACTCTCAGTAAGCTTGAGAATATCTGTTAATTATTTAAAGTCAAATCTTACTCATCTTACTCAGGGGCTTTTAAGAAACTACGTAGCTTTGCATCTCCTTACTAGTAAAAGTTGTTTTATGGTTGTTAAAAGTGCATGCATGTTACATGGGTAAAGGGTTGAATTGTAGTCAAAATATTAAAGTGGCTGCCACAGAGAACTGACCATCCAGAAATTGTGTTTAAATGTCCATGTTAATGTCCCTCAGCATTACCCAAATTTTTGTTTGTATCTTACAATTTATTGCTAAACAAAATTATTTTAAAGTGTTTGTTTATTTTAGGTTTTGATACATAACTTAATCTGACTTTGGATGTATTACCATGTTTTTTGTAAACAATGAATTTCATAGTAGTGGCGACACATAACTGCAGATAGTTTCCTGACATTTAATCCTTTCAGTAAGAGGGCTGTTGTAGGATCTACCTTCCAGTGCCATCAGCGTTAGTCAGATGTAAATAATTCTAATATGAAAAGTTTATGTAATGGACATAAAAATCTATGTTTCTATTCTTTGTCTGATTTAAAGCTGAGAATGGGAGAATAAATCTCAAAATATTGTTTGGTTTTTTGCCTTTCAGGGCTGGTTTAGCCCAGGTCAAGTCTTCGTGTTGGATGAATACTGCGCTCGCTACGGAGTGAGAGGCTGTCACCGCCATCTCTGCTATCTTGATGAACTGATTGAATATTCAGAAAATGGTTCTGTCATTGATCCAACCTTGCTCCACTACAGCTTTGCATTTTGTGCTTCTCATGTTCATGGTAACAGGTAATTTAATGGTATCTTTTTTAATCCACAATATTTAAATGCATTGTCTGGATAAAAGTATTTATCAGCTCTTGCATTCACCAGGTAGGGAACTGCACACAACAGAAATCACTTCATGGAAGTTTCTTCAGGGGTAGTGGAGGTTCCATGCAGATTACTGTTAAAAAAATCTCCTCTCACCATATATTGTCTTAATGCAAAGTGTTTTCAAGATAAAAGGATCTCATCCTGTTAAAAGGGTAGTCTTCTTCATTCTGCATTTATGCTTTGGTACTAAATGGTATTTCCAGTAAACACTTTGAACAATTTTGCCATTTAAGGGAAATTTGCACTCTTTTTCTGCAGTCTGTAGCTTGGCAACTAATCATACTATACTGAGTTCTTCTGTCTGTGCTATCACAGAGAGAAATAACATATATTGGGAATTAGGTGTAACCCCCATCCAGGAAGAACTAAGACATTTCTGGAATCCTTTCCACTAGACAGGTAGGCTGCTTTAGGAGCTTTTGGCCACAGCAATTGTCTTGGGATGATATCTTCAGTCCACTTGCAAGTGAAAGACTTAGAATAAAATTAAGTTGTTGCTTTACAGTTTTTGCACATCATTCTTTAAAAGAAGCACTGGTTCAACTAGCTCTGCTGTTGGAGAGCAGGTATTGCAGATCAGATCATGGGATAGCTCAGGTCAGGAGGGACCACAGGAGATCTCTGGGCAAACCTCCTGCATGAAGCAGGGTCAGTTACAAGGTCAGACCAGGTTGCTCAGGGCTTTTTTCAGTCAGGACTTTACCCAGTTTGAAGCTGTCTAATTTCAGTGTAGTTATATCTATTGCCTTTTGTCTGCCACCCATTACACCCAGAGGGCTGTCATTCAGGCCACCTCAGCACCTCCTATTCTCCAGGCTGAGCAAGCCCAACTCCCTCAGCCTCACATCAGAGCACATGCTCTGGTCTCTGACTGTCACAGTGGCAATTCAATAAACTTCCTCCCTGTCTTCCTTGTATTTGAGTGGGGAGTGGGGCAGGCAATCTATGAAATTATAGGAGAACATGCATTTATATCCATTTCGTGCACTAGAGTTGTAGACTGCTGTATGGAATATGTTTAAGAAGTTCAAAAATAGCAAGAAGAAACCCAATAGATCCTCCCAACTGATCCAATCCCGCCACTAGGGGAAAACATCACAGTCCCAAAAAGAAATTACTGTCAGTAAATCCCCAAACTGAATCTTGGTCAGGATTGGAAGAGAGATTTTCTTCCCAAGATATACACTTGCAACCAGCCAGCCGCAGAGGCTGTTTTACTTGTCCTCAAGCCAGAGAAAAAAAGGTAATCCTCAGGAGGGATATTGCTTCCTTCACTGGCTCAGACAAAGCCTCATCTGGAGCTAGGGATTTGTGACCTGAGTGATTTCATAGTGGTAGATTAACAATATATAATACATGATAATAATATCCAAAATTGAAATGATTTTGAATGCGCTTGAAATGCTGTCAAGAATCTTAACATTCATACCAGTAAGTTAGGAGATTTCTGGCTTTTATTTGGTAACCTATTCTCTGTAAAAGCATGCTTCTTTGTCAGTTCCTCAAGAACCTGACACATTCGTATTTGCTATTGAGTCTAAGTCTTTGTTGTTTCTCGCCTTTTTATTATTGGTTTCAACCTAAGAAGACAAACATATGTGATAATTGCTCAAACTTACTTCAAGAATTCAAAAGAAAGGTAGATACATTTCTTTTTATTTCATAATTTGAGTGAAGGACAACTGTGCATGCAGTGCATGAAAATATCTCAGGGAGCACATCATTTACACAGTGGTAAGCACTCTGTATTCTGTCTATTCCTACAGTACAGATATTCTCTGAATAGCATTATGAGTGTTTTAGGAATAAAAGAAGTGTTGAACAGAGAGGGTCTGACTAGAACTGAGATATTGTAAAAAGGAAGAAAAAAGAAACATGAAGAAAGAAAAAAAGTAAGTCAAGGACGGAGGCAGACACACTCACTCTGAATGACAGACATGGATATATGGGCACATAATATACCCACTCATTCATTTACTGCAGCACTAAGAAATAGTAAAAGGTAAAAGAGAATTTCACAGACAATGCATGACAGGCCAAAGTTCTAGGCTGGTCCCTGGCGTTATACATCTTTGTTTTGTAAGTCAGGCTGGGAATCAGAAAGACCACAGAACAAAGGGCTTTATACTCTGGCCATGATGTATTTAATTTATATGTCACCTTTGCTTCACAGAGGGATCTTAGACCCTCCCCTAGCCTGAGAAAGATCATCAAAATTGATCTTGAAGTCGGGTGGTGGAGTAGCATGTAGAAATGCAGCCATATCTGTAGTTCATATTGTCCATTTCTTTTATGTATGAATTTTAAAATAACAGGCAATCTAGTGATGTCAGTCAAACGATCAAAAATACAAGTGTCTCTCACCTTCATTTTTGGTGAGGAAAAACTCAATCTGAATCAGCTTTGGCTCTTTCCACTCTTCATATGTTTTCAAAACTCTTCCAACATGTTTTTGAACCTTCAGGTGTCCCCTGTGTGGTTTTGCTGCACCCTAGGACCTGAAACATGTTTCATGCTGCAGGCTGTAATGCTCTTGCAGACTTTAACACAGTACCGTGGGTTTATTCCAAAACACCTGGAATAAACTTGTCAGAGTTTTGTTGTCATAGAGCTTCAGGGGTGTTTGGAGCACAGAGGAGACCTGAACTGAGCTCCAGCATAGGTTGTATGCAGCAGACCTTGTCTCCTGATCTCAGGACCAGAGAATAGTCCCCAGATTATTTTTTTTCTTTCCTGAGATGAAGATATAGACAACAACTTCTGCTAGATTTATCAAGCATACTTGTACTTTGTATGTCTTATGCCAGGGTTTTTGGCTTGGGAACAGAAATGTTTACTCAGGGTCAAACACAATGTATGAGTCCTAGACTGAGAAATTCAGAGCTTATTTGTCCTTTTCCTTTCCCATTCGTTAGTCCATTACAATTGGGCTAACAAAGTGCTTATGTAGAAAAGGTATTTCTGCTTTTGTAGATGACAGTCTAAAGACATTCTCTTCCTAAATAGACAACAAGGAAAATATTTCACTAAAATAATAGCTGTGCAGTGTTTAAACAAATATACATCTTTTGTTTTGAGTCAACTATTTTCTTTTTTCCTGTAAATAAAATCATCTTTCATTGTCTGTACTTCTCATGGTATGTTGATTTACAGTACCATCTCCTTCAGCTTCTCATCACAATGGTTTTCTTTTGAAATATTCCATGGTCATTCATATGAAATATTCTATATAGTCCCCATTAATATAGTTAGTTCACAAGTAAATTTTTTGCTCTGCACTTATGCATAAACTTACTGCTGGTGAAAGTGAAATGGGCAGAACAGGGAACTATAGGGCATTCCTGAATGATGACATTTCAGTCTAAACAGTCCAGGTCGGAGCTATTGTTTTCTTCTCCGTCATGTTCACTCTTGTCTACTTTTCATGCTGTGACTTCTATTCTGTCCTTCTTGTCTGAAATGAATGCTGGTGGGTATCACATGAAGTGTGAAGTGACTTCTTTCCACCTGCTGAGTTACAGACTGAATTGAAAAATTCAAAATTCAAGCATATTCCCTTGTTATACCTTTTTTATTCAGAAAGATATCTGATGTATTGGAAGTTCAGCTATGAGAAGGGAATGTGAAAGTAATGCTACAAAAATCAGTATATAACTGAAGATTAATAGGTTGGGGGTTTTTTTGTCTTTATTGTAAAAGCTTCAGCACATATGTGTTTCCATAGAAGAACAGTCATATTGAGTCTGGGTTCTTCTAAGCCAGTCAGTCATCTGTCTCCAGCATTGACCTGCTTGGAGTAAAAGAAGAGCAAGCATGTGCAATATTTCCTCTTTCCGACTCCCAACTCTTTGCAGCTCAGAATATGCCCTGTTTGGTCACCTGCAGTGACTGTATTTCAGGTACTTGTCCATTGCACCCCTCAACCTCTGTAAGCCCTTTTCACCCTCAACATCTCTGGCAGCAAGTTCCACAACTCAGCCTCCTCTTGCTTGAAGAACTCTTGCTTTGAACTTGACTCCTACACATCTCATTTTGTGCTCTGCTGCTATTGGAGAGGTAAAGGAGAAAAAAGAAAAATCCTGTTCTGTCTCTTTGCTATTTAAGATTCAAGAATTGGAAGTGAACAATGCAATGATTGCATTGGATGGAAGTTTTCTGCTAGTTTCTTATCCTTTTCTGGTGCTCCTTTGACTGCTACTGAAGAGGGAAAATTTCATGGAATTATCCATCATAAAACCGGATCTCCATTCTGAATAACAGCTGAGTTTTCCTCACATTTATCTATGTTTATCATTGTTTGCTGTTGCATTGCTATCTGATTTCATGAGGTCTTTCTGGAATTACACACTATGCCACATAACTATAATTAAAATTACATTTTCTATCACCTCAGTTCTCAGCTGTTTGCCAGGCCATTTATGAATACTATAAAATAGCACAAGTCTCAGCACAGGTCTCTGCAGAACTCTACTGATAATATACCTTCACAGCAGGTAGTCATCTCTCTAATTTTAAATGTCTGTGTAGGGACTTTTACTCAGATACTGCTCAATTGTCTTAAAAGCCTTTGATTAGTGACTGTCAAAAGAACTTTGGAAATCCAGGTACTTCATATGAGTCAGGTCATACTCATCCACCTGTTTCCAATCCTTTTAGACAACTTTAAGATCAGAAGGTAAGATTTTTCTGTCCTATGGCTTCAAAGCCACACAGTCTTGACAATAGATAATATTTACCCAAACTTCCTTACTTTTATCCTTAAATATCCTTATATTACAGTTCCTTATAATTTTCTGGAATGTATGTCATACTTACTGGTCTGTATTTCCCTTAGCTCCTTGGAGACTTTTTCTGATTTTTATCCTCCCAGTTTGATTCTGATCTCCCACTTCCCAGAAGGATGGCAGTTCTCAATGAGAACTTTTCACATAACCACGGGTAATTGAGGTTGCCAGGTGTTCCTGGCAACTTACTGCTGTCTGTTTTTCTAATTTGTTCCATAAGGGGCTTTTTTAGTTGCTTTCATTTTTAAAACATTCTGTGCTGAAAATTAAGAATTCTTTTGCTATGAACAAAGAAGGGTTCCAGCATAGAAGTCTTCTTCATAATAATTTGCTTCATAATAATACACTAGTACAAAAAAAATCATTTTCTATCTCTGTTATAGCCTTGCCCTCTCTGAGAGCTACTTTTAGGTCCTTGCCATCATTCGGCAATGTAGACTCTTGCTTTGGTTATCATTGGAGGAAATAGAGTAAGAAGAAGATATTTAATTTATTCTATATTCTCCTTTTTAAGTGGTTTGGTTATGAGCATCACAGCCCCAAGCCTCTGATGGGAGACCTCTCTAAGTAGTTGCATTTGGAGTAACTGGTTTAGTTTATATATGCATATATATATTGTTTTAATGTATGTCATTCAATTGGTGGCACAGTTTTCTATATATTACTCTTCTAAGTAGCCAGAAAAAAAAGTTGTCAGTGGGCTTCTCTTGTATTCAAAGCTAGAGGCAAAACACTTCACCTTGTTGCAGGTGCCAACTGAAGCCATTTTGACTTCACCTTTGTTTAAAGGAAGGCTACTGTCCTGTGTTGGAAGGTGTTTCTAGCTATAATAATGTTATAACAAAATGTGTCCTCGCTACATTATAAACAGAGGCACATTTTTCAATGTCTCAAAACAGATCAGCTGCTGAAAAGCCTCAGAGAAAATGCCAATAGAAAATTAAACATAATTCACACCTTATTAAGAAATAGCATTAAAAAGTTCTGCCTGTTTAAGGTTATACTTGCCATCTTAGGCAATGAGGGAGTGTCATTACGTACACTTACCATCCCTAAACATTATGCAACATTTTGTCATCAATTTCAACTGATTACTGCCTTTACATACCCTTATACATTAGGTAAAATGGTATCATATTAATACATGGTATGCTTTTCAGTAGAAGAGCAATAATGAATCCCACCTAAAATATAACTGCATAAAAGATTATTGAAATTAACCCAATTTATGATCTTAATCTGTTATAGTCACCTTTAGAATTGCTTTTTTTCATTCTGTTGTGAAAAAAGGGCATGACCTATAAGCAGATGTCGGCGCAGCCTGAGAACTGTGTACAGCAGAAGGCTCTATTGTGCCAGTTTTATGTCAGAATATTTGAAGAATAGTTAATACAAACAACAAAATGCTCAGTCTTCAAGTGTTAAAGCTGTGTTTGAATGCCATGTGGTAATGCACTGTCTTCAGTTTCTGTGATAAACAGACGTCTGCTCTGTTGGCTTATAAGCTGATAGTGGAAATCATCATTCTTATATTTCTGTAAAAATAAACTATGAACTCTGCAAAAGCTTTAGTACAGTTGCATTTTAAAGGAAAATTTGGATATTTAAGTTCTTGAATATTAAGTCCTATAAACAGATAATAAAAATTCTACGTAAAATTCTAAAAAAAATTAATCTTTGGTTTTCCAAGAAACAAGCAGTCAGACTTTTATCTTGCTAATTTGAAACTTGCCACTGTTCTTTCATTTGATTGTACATCCTGCTGAATATAAAAACAAGTGCTCTTAGAAAGCACTGAAGTCTTCTAAAACAATTTGTTGCTAGGACAAAGGATGCCATTTAAGTTTGGTTTTGTTTTTGTCCTTGAAATGTGGTTTGTTACAGAAATGTCTTAAAGACCTTAGCTGAAGTATTTTTTCCTTTATTTTGTTTCTCATTATAATTTCTCATCTTGCTCTGGCAAGTTCTTTTTGATCAGCCTTACTGCTCATACCTGTTAAGAATATCAATCTGTGCATTACTCTCCTCATACTCTGTTTTCATGACACACCAAACTGGTGGTCTGTGTTTTTAATGTTTTTAAAGCACATTGAAAAGACTTCTAAAATTTTTAAAATGTGTAAAGATGCAAAAAAGTAGCGGTATCAATGATGTTCCAGAGGAAAAAAGCTAGGCTTGTTCAGTTACTATTTCCAAGGCTGTCCTAGCAAAGCAGCCTTGCTTAAGGCAACAATTCACTCTCTGAGAGGCCACTAGGAGAAGCTGTTTCCAAAGTTGAGGGCTGGAAACAGCCCACAGTCAACCCAGTCTCCATCCTATCTAATTCCCGTTGGAACTGGATTTTTTCTTACGTACTGTAGGTATGTATTCACAATAATCTTAATCCTACAATTCATCAAGTAACCTCAGCAAATTATTGCAGGTTTTAAGACCTCTAGAGATCAAAATAATTCTAGATGATGGTCCAAGCCTTAAGGGATTATATCAAGTGAGGAAAAACAGTCCATTACAACAGGAAAACTGAAATCCACCACCTAATCAGTCAGCTTCTCTAGAGTAACTGCTATCAGACCAACAATCTTGCAAGATTTTTGCAGTAAAAATAAGTTCTAAAATTCTGATCAACCTTTACTTTTGGTTCATTATTTAAGTGGTTTATGGTCAAGCAGCTATTTTCCACTTGAATTTACTAGCTCTAGTTTATGAGGTATTTATTTCAAATCTCTTCTGATATTTAAGTCTGAGTGAATTAAACAATTTGACTTGTGACCAGAGAAAACATTACATCTGTGCCAGTTAGACTCTGATCTAAGCAGGTAAGACAAGCCAGTCCAAATCCAATTGACGGAGTTCTCAAAAAATGGTAAACTAAGTGAGAGAGAGAAGGCTACTCAGGTTTTGAGTGTTCACTGTTTCACCTAGTTCTCTAATTCTAAAAAATATTGTGAACAATAAGGAGAAAAAGAGCGTGAAGGAAAGGAAAATTCACTCTCCATTACCTCCTTGAGAAGATGATGTTAAAATGAAAACTCTTTTTAAGATAGTCCATCACTTGTCTTGGCTGAGTTCTCTAAGAGAGGTCCCAGGCTGCAATAACAAAGCTTAATACTGTTTTGAATTGAAAAAAATCAAGTCCAAACCACATAACATTTGAGACAGTAGGAAAGACATATTTGCTGTTGCTTTTAATTGCAGAATAGTTCTTGAATAGTTTATGGATGACCTAAACCTTTGAAAACTAAATGACTGCATGAGTCTGATTTTCCTTACAGGCACAGTAATTCATAAATAAAAATAACCAGCTCAAAACAGTGCTATTTATTTTATTCAGTCTTCAAAGTAAATAAAGAAAAAATATCCAGAAGATTAAATGACTGCGAATTTTGAAGTATTTATCTATTTTTAATATTTCAGCTCATCTCAGAGTCAGATTGTTTTTTCCATGAATTTTTTCTAATCAGTAGTTGGTATATATTCCCTAAAGTACAAAAATTGTCACCAGCAGAATATGTCTCAGAATTGTGTTGCAAAAATGCATTTTTATATTCTTGTTGCAATAAGGTTTGCAAGAAGAAGAAACAAAATTTTGATTTAGACTTTGTGCTATTTTCTAAAAGCATATTTTCAAGAGATGAGTTTTTCAATGCTATAGATGGTAGTTTTTCAGCACCTTTTTTGTGTACTACTTCTTCTGGGACATCTGCTTCTATGCAAACATATATTTAGCAGTTCTGAAAATTTTATTTTTTGTCAACAAGGTTCCTTATGACAACAAACTCAGTGAAGTGACAGGTCCCCGGTACGTAGTGATCCTAGCCTTAGTGCAGGATGACAGATATGACATCCTACTGGCTCACCTTTTTCACTGACTGTTATCTGGACCCCTAGGTCTTTGCTGACATATATATGACATGCCTCAGCGAGGCTTAATATGACAGAACTATTTACTTTATCAGTCCAGAGCACAATCTCTCCTGACAATGAAATCAGACAGTGCAATTTACTTAAATTTGAGCTCATTCCATTTGTCAGAAGGCTGGGGTAAAGTACCCTGGCATCCATCAAAAGAGAGAAGATAAGTTTTTTGCTCTTTCACATCAAATTTATACAATGGTATGTTGATGTGTCTGACTACTCCCATCCCCACCATATCTGATTTTTTTATTGTTGCCTTCACAATAATTTAAGGAATTCAGGCATTCTTTCCACCTTGACTTGACAGGTCACAAATATAAGTGATTTAAACGGTGAGAGAATTGTTTATGTCATGACCAGGTAGCAACTTACCCCTCCTAGATTTAAGTATAGTGCAGAAAGTTAAAGTAAAAATTTAGGAAAAAGATGCTCATAGAATCCTAGAACAATTCTTGGAACATTCAGAATGTTCCAAGAAAGAATGTTGTCTTTCTTTATATCATGTTACTACAGTTTTCTCAGTTCTAGGAACACTGAGATAGTTTTGGAGGCTCTGGAGAAGATACAGGGCAGATCCACACATAGTATGGAGTATGAGTTCAGAAACTCAGGTGAGAAGCGGTAGCTGATTTGTTACCTTGGAGCTGAAAATTAAGAAAGTAACAGGAACATTTCAGATATTTCTTTTTAATGTATGCTGTATGTGGGAAAGTTGTGACTGCATGGGAAAAATGATATTTGGGAACTGTGTATTTAATTTTTTTTTTTTTACTGTTGTCACCATTTTAATATAAATACATTAGTTACACCTTTAGGCTAAGACTTTAAACCAAGTGTATGTTTAACATACTAAATATAAGATTATTTTAAATTATTGTGACTTAAATTTTCTGTTTAAAGAAACGCCAGTGCTTTTGTTTTTAAAAGACTTTTTTGTTGCACCTTTAATGCTGCACCTATATGGAAGTCTTGATTACATGATGCTATTTGTCAATATAGGATGGGGAATCAAACTCTACCCTCACTATGCAGGATTCCTAGGTTGTTGCGGCAGGTCTTCTTTAAGTTCACTGTAGTTTTGGTTTGTTCCATGTACCCCAGTTCTGGAATGGTGTCTTCCTTTTAGACACTCCCCTGGTCAATCAAGTTGTTCCCTCTCTCTCCTATCAATCATCCTGATTTCCCTACCTCCCCTTCCAGAAAGTTCCCTGTTCTCTGATTCCCCATTGGTCTATGTTATTGTAAACCCTCCTTCCTGTGTCTCCATTGGTCCCAGTCATTGCCCATTGTTGTTGACTCCTCCTCTGTGTTAACCTGATTCGTCCTTGAAGCAAACCCCTCCCCTGAAAGTGTCCGTATAAAAGCTCGTGTCACCAGCATTAGGTAGGTCATATTGAGCTGTCCTCACCTGAGGCACTCCTTGTGACCAGGCTCCAGGGGTGAAGACCCTTCAATAAACTGCTTTATTGGATTACCTTCATTACTGGAGTCCCCCTTTCACTTGTTGCTTTCGCCTCACCTTTCGCATTCTGCCCATGACCGGGACTGTGCATCATCGGGCGAGGCCCTTGAGAGGCGCTCTCCCTTGACGCAGCTCTGCTCGTGCTGGGCGGACGATGAGCGGCGTCACTAGGTGTTGCCTGCTGTGGCTTTTCTCACTGTAGTTTCCCTCCACCTTTACTTTAAAATCACTTTTAGCTATATTGTGCCTCTATAAAAATAAATAAAAGATTTAAGGAGTTAAAATTTAACAAGATTTGAGTAGGCCTCTCTACTGTGACTATAGTTCTAATTTCCTTGAGAAAAGATACTGTCTTTTGGAAGGATTTGGGAGAGCTATATGCTACCTTGTGTTCATATTGAGATGGCATAGAGACTTAGGACTTGAATTCAAAAGTCCAGCTCAAAAGTTAAACTCTTTGTCCAGTTGCAGCCTGTTTTTTAATCATATTCACAAGTAACTGCTCATCCTTTGAGGCAATGAGAATGGGGAATGGGGAGTTAACATTCATGTTAAATGAAAACTTTAGAAATAAAGATCATTGTCCAAAGACAAATCAGCATGAAGAAATATCAACGATTATTAAATATTTAATTTTACAGGCCAGATGGAATTGGAACAGTATCTGTGGAAGAAAAAGAAAGGTTTGAGGAAATTAAGGACAGACTTTCCTCCCTTTTAGAAAACCAAATAAGCCATTTCAGGTGAGTGTATAATTTATTCAATGAATGCTACATTTTTTCTGAAAGAAGTGGTGTTTAATTTTGGTCTTGAACAAGTGGAGTGAAAATAAAATGATCCACCTGCAAAGGAATAGCTTAAATATGGAATAATTTATTTACACAAGTGGTTGTACTTGCAATTTATTTGTGTAATGTTTGAGTTGTATTTTTCTATGATAGAAAAGATTATGCAAGAATATAGGCCTTGTTTTTGTTGATTTTTTAAAAGTTCAAGCTTTGTATGTCAGAATGAAAGTGACTGTGCCGTAACTATTTCTAGATTACTCTGGATCAGTAAAATCATATGAGTAGAGAACATCTTAGATAGATGGCAGCTAAAATTTTTCTTGATGTCTAATGCAATTTTCTTGGTTTCATGATGTAATTATCTTTCTTAAGTTAAGGGTCACCATGCTCAATAAAGAGTTTGTCATATTAAGGACTGTCAATACCAGCAGAAGATGTTTAGAGGAGTACAAGAAACAGAGGAAACGTGGGATTTCCTGCTATTTTGTGGCAATTGATAGTTTATGAAACTTAGTATAAAAATTGCAGGTAGACCACCAAACCTATTACTTTGTCACGCTAAGCCAACCTATCTGCCACTATTCTGTCAATCCTTTTAGACTGTATTTATAGAATTTTTTGTCTCTGTATCACATCATAAACAGACATTTCCACAGTTTAAATAGCTCTTTGTGAAACAGAACTTTTGTTTGGCAGGGTTGACTATGAGTTGGTTGAATGCCCCTCTGGTTTGATGAGATAAATATGTAGTATTCAATGGCATCATAGGTCATTGGAGATTTTTTTGAGCATAGAGGACATAGCAGCCTTCATTTGGGACTTCATATCCATATTAAACTAGAGAGAGCTAGGGTTCTCCTTGGAGAGTACTCCTTTCAGGGAAAAACAATGATCTTTCCTTTCCTCTTTCCTCCCTTCTACAGGACTAAAGAGCTCTTGCAAGAGAAACGATACAGGGTGTTCCCTACCTTCAGGCCTTCCCATGCATGAGACTAATTACAAAATGTATAATAAAATCTAAATAATCTTTTGCATTGGAACAAATAAATATCCCCATCATGTCTGCTAACCTACACATTAGAGTTATGTCGATGAGCTTGGGCTGCAACAGTGATCATAGAATCGTTCTGCCTCAGTCTTGGTGGATTTTGGGCAAATTTAAACAGCATTAAAAATTCCTCCTTGAGAACAACTAAATGTCATTCAAACATGAATGATTTTATCCTTCAGAGGTCTCTAAGGTTTGCTTTAAAATCCTATTTAATCAATACAGACAAACTGCTCTGCCAGGTGACCAGTAATTACTATTTCTTATTGTGAACAAATATTAGAAATAAAATTTAAAAATTAGGTGAAATGTCTGGATTTAAACAAGGATACTGGCATAATACTGGAGGAAAGAAAAAAGATATTGCCTTAGAATCAGAATTTATAAAGCATATAAAGTCGCAATGCAGGAAATCCGGACAAAGCATTGGAAGTAACATTTTAAATCAAACCTTGACTCAAGACTTTTATAAAGATCACCACTGTCAATTAACAAAGAATAACCTTGGCTGTCAGATTGCTTTCTTAGGAATACATGGTATTAAAACAACTCCATATTTCAGTCCTTCAAAATTATTATGATAACTGTCAAATGCAGAATATTTGGAAAAATACATTCAACAGTAAAGGTTTATGCGGAGTATGCACTGGATTTCTCTGCTTTGGCCTTACTGTCCTTGAATGCCCTGTATTCCCTGCCATCAGGCAGTCCCACCATCTCCCAGGCTGGTTTCCTGCTTCCACTGTCCTTTTTGCAGTCAGTTTGGGCATCCATGCTGTTTATTTGTTATATTTCCTAGAAAAATACAGAGACTTTCGTGTCCTCTATGTTCAGATAAGTTTTGTCATTTTTAAATGCCAAATTCTCTATGGTAACCTCTTTATCTTCCTCATGGAATCACAGAGAAGGTGTTTGTTTGTTACCACTTTGATTTCTTAATTGCGGCATGCATTTGGCTCCTACTGTTTTGAATTTTACCTCAGGCTGCTTGTAGGTTTCTTGCTTTTTTTTGATTGCATCTTTAAGGTTTTTGCTTTTGTTTTTCAAGTTCTTCATGTTTTTCATAGATCCCATTCTTGAAATGGTGTATACATGTACTGAATGTACAGGTACTGAATTTTCTTGGCTTGTTCTCTTTTGCTACATTATTAAATTATATTATGATTATCACTACAGAGCACCTCTTCTGCTCTGCACCTCTCAAATGATGTCCTTTTCACATATGAGACCGAATCCAGAAGAAGATCTTCTTTTGTGGGTCTTAAATTAGCTGTTCATGGAAGCAATTCAAACCTGTGTCCCAAAATATTGTCATTATACCATGTCCTAATGAGATATCAGTAAAGTGTATATGCCTAGAGTTGAAATCTTGGATTTGCAGCTCCTCTAATCTCACTTAACATTTGGTAATCACACTGATCATTATAACTAGGAGATCAGTGGTACAGACTTTCAAGGATCATCAGCATTCTTTTTTTTTTCCCCTGCAATTCGTTGGTACTTTTCTATGCTTTGCCCTCTCTCGATTGCTGAGTGTTGTGTGCACTGGTCAGCTGTCCTGGGCAGTTTAATTGAAGAGTGCGTGTCTCTTGCTGCCCTTTCAGAGCTGCTCTGAACATTTGCTGTGTCCACCTAAGTGACTGGGTCACACCCATCTGAAAAAGACACTCTCCTTTGCCTGCCAACTGACCTGCAGCTTCCAGTTTTAATACTCCTCTATGGCCTTTTAAATTTTTATTTTCACTGCTATCAGCCTGGTTCCATTATGATTAAGATGCAGTCAGCCTGTCCCGTGCTGGTGGCTGTTATCTAAAGTAGTTCTTAAGGTACTTACACCTCTCTGTCACCTTGTCTACCCTCTGAGTCTTCAGATCTCTGCCAGCCTCTCAGGCATCAAATGTGGAAGAGACAATATTTCTGAGAAAGCTATCACGAAGGTCTTGGACTTCAACCTCTTGCCTGGCTGTGTGAATTTTACCTCTGGAGACTTTCCAGAGATAAAAGCAAATACTGGAATTCTCGCTGCAGTAAATCCTGTTTTGACCTCATTTATAAGGCTTTTTTGGCTGACCAAAATGTAGATCTAAAATTCACTGCTCTGAAACCTTTCATTGTTAGAAAAGATTTGACTAGTGGAAAACATTAGAATAGGAGGCTACCATTCTCTGTGAGTAGTAACAAGAAAAAAATAATCTCATCAAAGTAAAAAATCCTTTTTCCAATTGGGGATATCCCAGTAAGCTTTTATAAACAGGATTAAGAGAGGTTACAGTTGCCTGAGCATTGTATTCTCATTGACTTGCTATATTACATCATTCAGCAGACAAAAATAAAAAATAAAGCTATGAATGCAATCACTTTTTAATTTACATAATTTTAGGAGTGGGTATGGTTTAAGTTGTAGCTGATAAAATTTAGGATAAGTGCTTTTCCAAGGTATTTTTAATATAATAGAAAAAAAATGAATATCTGCCAGTATTTATATCTCTAGATATTAAAATATCTGACATTTTATAATTGTCTTAATCCAATTTTAAAACAGAATACAATAAACAGAATGCAACTTCACAGGTCTAGTAGTAGTCATGTCTACATGAGAAATACTACATCTTTCCAGGAAGATAACAATTAAACTCATCAGAGACCTTTAAATATCCTTCATAGTTGATAATTTGGAAGTGATCCTTTCTGCCTTTTTGGGGTTTTTTTCTGCACTTAGCCCTGGTAGGCTGATACTGCTGTGATATGTGTGTACTCCATGGTAGACTACTGAAGCGGCTTTTTGCTTTTGTTAGTACTTTGGGTATGGGAGTCTTCTGCTACCATAATTTAATGCAAGTTATATTCAGATACATCTTAAATTCATAAAGCAGCTAATTCTGATAATTTTATGTTCCTTTTTTTTTTTTTTTTTTTTTTCTTTTTCAGATACTGTTTCCCTTTTGGACGTCCCGAAGGAGCTTTAAAAGCCACACTTTCATTACTTGAAAGGGTAAGTTTGAGAACATATTTTATGTCCTGCGTGACTGCTGAGCCTGCATTTTTCTTTTGCCTTCAGGCTGATGAAAGCAGACTCATCTCTTCTCAGGTATTTTGCTACTGGTTTTAACTGCTTACTGGAATGATAGTTGGTTTTGTCTTTCTCTGACTGTCTTCCACAGAGGCAGGCAGCTGTTTTCTGTAGGGTTTATTTACTGGACTTCCACTCCAAGCCCCTGAATTGTAGTTAGTGACTCTGTTCCTTTTTAATTTAACACTTACCCAGCATTACCTCTAAAGCAGTACGAGTCTACTCTACAGCCCCCCTTTCCTGCTGTTTATGCCTTCTATGCTGCTGATACTATCTGTACTCATATGTAATGTTGAAAACCTTCTATATAATTCAAATAATATTCCACAAATGCATAATCTGAGTCAATTTAAGAAGGAAAAGCTATACACAGCAAATCTGACATGATCAACTATAAATGTAAACTCCTGCCCAGCAAATCCTCTTGTATTGACGGGAAAGGACAATATCTCATAATGATAAAAGCATCTCAGTCATCTCTGTGGAAAAAGGACTTTAAATTCCAGCAGAGATTCCAAAGGAATTGTATCAGCAGGAGTCTGATGAAGGTATGAATTCAAGAAAAGCTTAGGTCCCAGGCTGTGTTGCTTTGCCAAAATCTGAGAGGTTTGGTCTTGGCAAATATTAGTTATTCTGCACTGCAGAACACTTCATGGATATTCTCTCTTAGAAAACCTCTGCCATGTTCAGAAAACACATAGGGAGTCTGAGTATATATGTTTTATTTCTCTTACGATCCAAATGATTGTAGTGCTGTGTAGGTTCCTTTGTGCTTTATGAAACATCCATTTCCTCTCCCCATTCCTGCTGTTACAAATAGTAATGGTGCTCTAACTGGTGCTCAAGCAGCACCACTGTCAGTCTTGACTGGGAATAAATGTGCTTTCCTACATTTGTGGATGCAGAATGGGTTAGAACCATTTTCGTTTATCTGTCTTTGAAAAATTTGAAAGAAAATCAGACCATGAACAAAAGGTTGTGAATACTGTAAATTCACTTGTTGATAACCCAGAAGTTGTTAATTAAAAAAAAGCAAGTTAACACAGGTAGAGAAGTCATATTTGTGTATAAATATTCTAGACGTCTGTTTTGCAGCAATGTCTTCCTGATAACTTCCCTGTTGCTGAAACTGTTTCTTTTCTACCATGTCCTTCCCCAGACTGGATCTCTTGCTCCCTCCTTTTAACAGTAATTTTTAGATATATAAGTGTGTAGCTTGTCCAGGGATCCACTTGAGAAGCATTTTTTTAAGGTTGTGAGTTATCTGAAATTTTATTATTTACAGGAAAATGTGTTAAAACATATTGAGTTTTGTTTACATTTACCTGTTGAAAGTTAATGGAGTGCAGAATTAAAGTAAAAATACAAGTGAATTATCAATGGTATTTATTCTTTCTTTTTAGTAATCCAGAGTATATTATGCTGCATTCATATAAATAGGTCGTTTACCTTATTTGCAATAGGTGAGGTAACAACTCACAAGTTTTGAAAACCTTCATATGGACTGTTCTTTTAGTTGTCCATAATAAAATATTCTGGTGGAATTTCAATGTTTTCCCTGTCCACTATAGACGACATTTTTTCCACAGCAAGGACATGTTCAATTTGAGTAACTTTACCCTGTTGAAGAGTCCATGGTTATGCAATGGTGGAAGCTTTTCCACAGGTGAAAACCAAGCCAATTTCCACAATCACATCTTTAGTGGTAACCGTGATCCAGCCCATCCATGGAATGCTCTTGTTCTACTGGTCTCGATGTCACCCAAAGACTGACTGGCATGCTGCAGTATGCCAAACAGGAGGGATAAATACTGTATAGGCAGTCAAATCAGGGCTGAACAGAAACCTTCAAAGACAAAGATCCAGCTCCATCAGCTGAAATAGTTCCTTTTTGACTTCTGCCTTTAGTCATTATCAGATCTGTAGTAACTTCAGTCTACTTTTATCCTTTTCCTGTGGGGTTTGGGTAATAATTGTAATGAAGTGGTATAATTGTCTCTGACACAGGTTTTAATGAAAGATATTGCCACTCCCATACCAGCAGAAGAGGTGAAGAAAGTGGTTAGAAAATGTCTGGAGAAGGCTGCCTTGATCAATTACACTCGACTTACAGAATATGCCAAAATAGAAGGTTAGTACAGCAATCAACTGCCAAAGTGGCTGTAAAAGCCAACAATGCTTATTAACTGCATAGTCCACGAGCAGTCTTTTCCCTTTCCAGAACAAACCCCTTCCACAGCAAGGGGAAATGTCTCATTAAAATCTCAGCTGGTGAACTGTGGAGCTTTTTCCTATTCATTGCTTTAATATACCTCCTGGGACCCTGTTTGAATGAAGGACTGGGACTTCCTAATTTAAGTTGTCCTTTGTTCTTACTTTTGAGTTCTTCATAAATTTAAGAGGTTGTTTATGGGTTATTTTTTATTTCTCTAGCTATTTCTAGTGATTAAACTACTGATAGGAAATTCTTTCCTTAACAGCAGTATCGCTGCCTTGAAATTTGAAAACTGTGTCTAGATTCTTTTCTGAGGTATTTTTAAGGCAGACAAATAGATAAATGCTATTTATTTTTGCTGCTGTGTTATCAGGTGTATAATAAAATCTGACGATTAAAACCTTAATTACATCCTGATGGAATGAATTAAGGGGACAAAATATTAGGTTTGAAGGTAATCAGGAGTTTTTCTGAAAGTTTGGTATGCTCTATAAAGCATATAATGAAATTAACTAAAATTTTGCTTAAAAAAAAATGGCCAGGATGCACAATGTCATTTTACTATTTGTAAACCTTATGTAGAACAAAAAGGAAGTCATAACAGTCAAATGCCTTGTCAAGGCAGACTTTTATTCTCTGTAAACTACAAAAAGCTAGAGATGCTCCTGTCCAGATATATTCAAGAAGAAGAAAGCTGTGTCTGCTGGATTTTTGAAGCTGGAGTTAATCACAGGAAAATATTGAAAGATTAATTCTGTCTTTAAAAAATACCACTTTTATGCATATTAATTCTTTTAATAGCCTGTATTTCTAGCAATACACCAGAAGAAACAGATCTAGCTTAGGAGCAAATTGAAGAAGCCTCATATATTTAGCAATATTATAAAGTCACCTTTTTTCCCATTTTTTATCTCTGCTCAAATTCTCTGAAAAACATGAGTTAACCGATCTCACAAGTGATTAACAAAAGATCCATCTCATCACTATAGCAACCAGTATTATATCATGGAAGTAACAACATGAAACCATCCTAGTAACCAGTTTATCATAATTAATTATGATCTCATGTTGTGTTAAAGAAAAAAAGGATGAATAATAAATCTATTCTGGGAAATGAAAAGGAAAAAATACTGTTTTCTTTAGTTTTTATCTTTTTTTTATTCATAAAGGGAAATGTTAATGTTCAGTATTTATGTCGTATCAAACCTGTTGAAACAATGAGTCTAAAAATAGAAACATTTTTATAATATGACAAAAGCTTGCAAAAGATGCCTAAACACACTGACAATAAAATGGATTAGAAAGCTTTTTGCTGTGATGTAAATATATCTTTTCCTAAGATTTTTTACTATATCCTAGAGAATTGTGGGACTTCCCCTGAAGTAGCAAAGTTTGCACTTTAGAATATTCACGCTGTTAACACTGAGTAAGCTGGAGCAGCACATGAAACTGACTCCTATATTTCGACTTGCAGTTTTCTTTTTGGATTTATTGCCTTTTGGTTGGAACAGATCAAGATTTATTTAAGTAGTTTTACACTCATGTAGTTGTAAACTCAAAGCACAATAGATCTTTGCATACGTAAAGAGAAATAGGTGAAGTACTTTTCTGAGAATAAAGTACTGTTTGAAAGTGAAGAACTCCAGCACTGCAATGTCAGAAAATTCAATGCACTGGATTTCAGTAGCAATGAGACCTGTATTGGTATCTTTTGATACTCTGGTCATTACAAACATCCTACTTTTGTACCAATATAAATGTAATATTTTTCAGCAATAGGTTCCCTTCTGCTTCTTTAGGTTTATAGGAGCATTGTTGTGTCTGTGCACTGAAGTTACATTCTTCTCTTGAAAGAAATTTATGTTAGTGTTTGCATTAAATGCTTACTCCTCAAATTGCATACAGAAAGCCTATAGTCCTTTATCTTTATAATATAAGTGATTACTCAAATGTGGCTGTCATATATTTTGGAGATTTTTGTCCTTTGAATATTTCTTTAGTGAGCAACATCGTATCAGTCAGTCAAAATGTAAATATTACAAGATAGTATCAGCCATAGACCACTAGAAAATACCTAAAAGTTAGAGGTACAAAGAAGTTTCTAATACAAATAATATTCTCATATTCTTACTTTCTTATATTCTTGTAATATCATGTATGTTTCTGAATTCCCATGCACAATATGGATGCAAGCTCAGTGCCTGAGCTTGAATTAAAGACTATATAAGACTAGTAAATGCAAATATATTATTCATAAACATGCACCATTTCTCCCTGACATGAAAAACCCATGACTTTTGTGATGTTCTCAAGATTTTAGGAAGCTTTTAACTCCTTATGTGATATTTATTCTTTTCTAATTATATGAGTTTTATTTCTGTAATGATGTTTTTCTTTCCCTATCTGTTTTTTATTTAGTGACAGTGGAAAAGGACTCAGGTGGTTATTATTTGTATGCATGTCTGCATGTATTACAGATGTAGTGTGTTGTGTCTGTTGTTATTACTTTTCTTGATTTGAACAATAGCAAGATACTGACCAGAACATTTGTGAATATTAAAATTAATTTTGGTATCATATAGCCAATGTATTTACACTGATACTTAATTATGATGTACCTATTTATTAGCAGTTTAGCTAGCTTTTTGTTTTGAAATATGATGAAGTTGTATTTCCTGTGAAAGGGATATAACTAAATGATGCTGGAAAGTTTAATTTTGTTAAATTCAAAAACAGTTTGTGTATTTAGAGAAATGTCATGTCATAGTCCTCTGCAAAAATTGTATCTGTTTTGGTAACAGGATTGCTCAATTTAATAATGAAGGACTTGCTATGAAAACTAATCTTGTACAATGGGTTTTACATTTCTCTGATATGGCTTTGTTTTGTGATATGTTTCTTTTTCTAGTTATAGCTGAGGATGATAGTTCTTTGTGTTCCTATTTCATGAAGATGATATGGTACAAATTCTGCAATAGTACAGGGGAGGGGGTTTTGAGTTCTTACATCCCAATATTTAAAAATCATCATACAAAGAGCACAGCTGAAGTAGTATTTGCAACTGAGTAGAACTGGCTGCATAGAAGTATGAGGAATTGTGCATGTCTGTACTGTGAAATAGAGCTGTGCACTGCTTTGTCTTATCTGACATAAATACCCAAAGGAAGATTGATTGTGGTGCTTTGTGGGGTTTCACAAACAATATCAACCAAAATTATGGGAAGGGGCGCTGAGTTGGTAGTACTCCAGCAATGAACTGGAAAGATAGACTGGTGTGATGACTACAAGGTTGTATGAATGTAGTTCAAAGAGGAGCTTCTTGCCAATGAGAGGCTTGAAAATTACTAACAAATTATTAAAACTACTTTTTTTAACAACCCTGTCCATAACTGAAGAGTCAAAAAATTCCATTGATTTCCAAGACTTCCACTGTTTTTTTGTTTGAAAGCTTTAAATGCCCTATAAATAGATCTATTTGGAATTTTTAAAGAGAGCAGTCAGTGCACTAGTGGAATGGATATTCATGCCACAGTCTGTTAGAGTGAATTGATGGAAGCTCACATTGCTCAGATGATCTGCTGACCCCTCCGATCAACAGGGAGAGGTTCCTTAGGCAGGGGATTCCAAGTGCTCTGAGGGTCCTTCAACCATTTGTCTGTGAAAGGCCAATCTCACACCATTAAATACAGAACACCCTAAAGACCGTTTCCCGTCCAGGTAAGATACCTAAAGCTAAAAGAAATATCACTTTTATACCATGTGTGTCACCTCAAGTACAAATCTTCCTTGTGCCACACACTTGCTAACCTTAGTTTTTCTCAGGCTCTTTACGTCAGAAACCCAAGACTATAAAGCAGAGATGACATAGTTACAGGCACAGAAATAAATAAATAAATAGATAGATAGATAAAAAGAAAAAGGATTTTAGTACCTGATTTTAGTCATTTTACATTAGGTTTATCCATGCTTTGAAAGAAACCATTGCTCTTCTTAAGACAGGATAGCAAAGTTGTCCCTTAAGTGACCTGGCAAAAACCTAGATCAGAGGATGGATGAGAGGAAAGCCTGTCACATACTGTGAATAAATGGAAATTCACTGTATGAGAAGCTGAAGCTAGAGGTTTATAGGCTGTATTTATAATTTAGTTGCTTAATTAAATACCAGTTCTGACTGAAAATGCAACTGAAAATTAATCAGAAACACAGAAGAAAAATCATTTTATTGAAAGTAGTAGATAGACTGTATCCACTGGAATTTTGTGTAACACTGAACAGTTTTCTCTGATGCAAAGGACAAAGCCACTGAGAGGAATCCAAATAAAATGACATTTTAGGGCCAAATCCTACCCCTGTTGGTGTATCTAGCTGGACTCCTACAGATTTTGTAATGAACTTGATGTACAATATGCTTAGCCCTAATACCATATATTGTACTTTTGTGGAAAATAGGAAAAACTCTTCCGAGATAACTATTATTTACCCTTTAGCTTGTGCACTAGATACTCATAATGAATCTTGAATTTCAGGAGTGTCCTTGTTAGGTAATACAGAGGTGAATATGCAAATTCTTTTTGTTGTAAGAACCCTTTCTCAGCAGCGTGGTTGCCAGGTTCCCAGGTCTATTCCCCAAGTGCTCTCATTTTCACAGTCTCAATTGAGCAAGACTCTGAATGTTTTCCCAAAGACAGTGGTTACTTTCTTAATGGCAAACGTGGTGTATAAGCAACACTTCCATCAACAGTATTTGTTTACAGTCAGGATGATGTTTTATTTAGCATCCCCTGTCATTGTACTGTTATGAATATAGAACAGATTTTTTTAACAAAAATTATATTTTCCATGGCAATTCTACAGGGTTCAGCTTGTCATTCCTTATTACATGTACAGCTGAATTTCTCATGCAGTAGCTAATCTGCTCAGTCAGTCTAATTACCATTATGAAGAGAATAGCAGGAAACCTACTATTATAATTTTGAACTATATCTAAGAACTCTCATATAATGCCCTGGTAGTTTGCAGCAAGGGTTTATAATTTGTCAAGGATATGAATCACAGCACCAATATATGAAAAACTCTTTCTAAGTATGACCCATTTTCATTTCAGCATATGCTGCCTTTGAGACTTCACCACCTGAAAGTACTTTTTAAATCGTTTTGCGTATGGCATGTATTCCTGTCTTATTCAGTATTTAACTTACATTAACCCTTCCTATAGATAATGTTGAACATAAATGGACCTGCTAGATTCTGAGGCCGGAGGCAAACAGCATTCTTCATATGCATTTTGAATACTTCCTATGAAGAGCCTATAGAAATTTGCATGGCTCCCTCACCTGTTTTCTCTCCTTCAAAAAGATGGCCTTCCTTACACAGACGTATTACTTTTTACTTATATTTTATACACATTGATAACACACAGAGTAATAAAATGCTTTATTTATTCCTTCTCAGAAATTAATGCTTTTCTCCATGAAATTTATTAGACATCTGAATGGCTGAGGACTAATTAACTCTGCTATTGCTGCTGTTATTGCCTGAGAAAAGACAGAAACTTACACATAAATACATTTTTCAGCACTGGGGCATTACCTTGCAGTGCAGATATAAAAGGATGGATTAGGGATTAAAGTGGTAAATGTCTGTAAAGCAAACAGGGCAGTATCTGTCATTGTCCATGGATATTAATTTCCGAGGCAATAGACAGACTGTAAAGACTTGAATTATTAGGCAGTTGTCTTATAACTCACTATTTTTAAAAGACAGTGGTAACCCAGTATACTGGGCTCCTTCTGCCAAACAGTTCGAATAAAAGGAATAAGAATAAATTCCATTAAAATTGGAGCAGATAGTTACTCTGGAGTGTATGATTGCTCAAAGACAAATCAGTTTTTATCCCAAAATTTGTTTCTATCAGAAAGACTGCCAAAGGCTGAAGAAATGTTAACTCCATACAAGAAAAGGTCAGGAGGAACTCAAAAGTTCACTGGGTTTTAAGACATCAATCATTAACATACTCATTATATACAAGTTTCTAAAGGAAGGGTAGTATGTAAATGCCCTCAAGGCTCAGAAAGATCTGTCTGACTTAAAAAGAAGAACACTACAAACATGATTGAAGCCAAGAAGGCAAGAGCAGAGAGTCATTATACGTGGAGAGGACTTGATTAAAGCTCTCCATGCATGTTCATTTTACTGAACAAACAAAAGTGGGTTGCACAGCAGCAACCTTGGTTTCTGTTGTGCAACTAAATGGAAATGAGGATATGGGCAAACATCCCTGATTTCAGTTTTGGGTCTGTAAAATAATCCCTGGATTGTTAGGATCTGCATCCTGATACTCCTTTGTAAGCATACCTACATGCTCCTTTAACAGTAGGGCTGAGTCAGTCTTTGTCACGGTGCTTCCCCTTTTCAGTCCCCTGCTTCACCCACGGGAAGGTCATTTCAAGTCCTATTTCCTGTACAGGTGTATCATCACCTTACAGTAAAATTAGTTCCCAAGCTTAAGCATGCCAACCTTGTCCTGCATCCCAAATGAGGGAGGGATAGTTCCATGCTTCATTAGCATTTCGTCATCTCCAGTTCCTCCATGCCCTATGATGCATTTTTAGACAAGAGTTTAATACTCATGCAACTTAGGATTTCATCACCTTG
>WEKY01039753.1:17095-59573 GCA_013390045.1 Picathartes gymnocephalus | reverse complement strand
AGGGGCGGCAAGCGGGGGCGACGAGCCGCAAGCCGGCAGCGGGGCTGGGTGCGAGGCAAGCACCCGCGGCTTCCAACCGCCCTTCGGAGGGAGCAGCGTGCTCTGCGAGCGCTTTGCCACTTGTCAGAGAGGTTTTCAGGCGCGGGGCGGGAAGCGCCCCCCCTCCGCCTCCCGCTCCCCTCCCCGCCGCCGCCGCAGGACTTGTTGCTCCCGCTCCACCTGCCTGCCGGCGCCCAGCAGCCGCGCCGCGCCAGGCGGGGAAGCCCGCAGGCGGCAGGCAGCCCGCACTGCCCCGCTGTCAAGCCGCGGAGCCGCCGCCCCGCATCCCCGCCCTCATCGGCATAATTTATTCACCTAGGCGGAGGGACGGCCTGCGGGCCGCGGGGGGCTCTCTTTGCATAATGTATGCACGGCGTGCAGGGCATCAGACTCACAAATGAGGAGGGCGAGGGTCGCAGAGGCCTCGGGAGGGGTGCCCGCGCCGGGCGGTGCCGGGGAGGGGGCTGCAAGGGGCGACCGGCCCCGCTGGGGCAGCTCCGGAACACCGAGCAGACTTACGGCGGTTTATGACTGGGCTGTCATGCCCACGGTGCGGGCATAAAGCACGGGAGGGCTCCGTTGTCCTGTTCTTTTTTTAGAGTGCAGAGGATAAACGTGTGTAACTCACGGTCGCAGGCAGGCGACGCGAGGGCTTACTTCCAAAGAAGCAGCATGCACTAACTTTCTACTGTATGAAGGTTTAATTTTAGCCGGTTTTCTTTCTGCTTGTTTATTTATCAAGATGCTTCTTCAGCACACTGGGCAGTTTTCATTTTGCCTGTTTTGGTTGACCAGAAAAGGAGCATCAACATCCAAAGAACTGCAGATGTGGCCTGGTGGGAAGCTTGGTGGTTTCTGGTCGTTTTCTCTCTGCCTCTTACCTTCCAAATGCTGCATTGACCTGCTGTAGTTTGGTTCTCATCTTGGCATTACCTCAATGCATCTCCTATAAAGCACTTTTGTGTGACATTTCTTGTGTTTGGTACACTTTTTGAACCAGAAATACTTCTCAAAGCAGGACCAGATATTGAAAGAACGTAGAGCTTACCCTGTTTGGCATTTACTTAAGTGAACACTGACTACTTACAAGATATGGGATGAAAAAGAGATTTGTCCAACTATGGCACTTCTCAGACAAGACTGAGAGTGTTGGTTTATACTATGAATCAAGTTGCCCTATGGAATCATATTTGTGCAGTTTTATTACCAATTGTTTCCCAAGTATTCAAGCAGTCACAACTGCCATGAAGACATGGATCCAAAAAAGCTCTGTGGGTTTCAGTCTAATTACTTAGACTTTGAATAAAGTGTACCAGAAGTTCATAGCTAGTCATTTATTCTTCATAATCTCTCTCTTTTTTCTAAATAAAAAGTTTTGTGTACTCTAGTCAGAGAGAAGAAATCATGATTACATAGCCCTAGGTGATAGTTTCTTCACAATAAACAGTTAAGTGTTGCAATGGACAGTTTGCAAACAAATTCCACCAAGCAGCACAGACCTTATGGTCAGGACTCGTGAATAACAACTGCACGTTTCAAAACAAGGATTTGCTCGCAAACTATCTGTCAGCATTAAGAAGTTGAAATAGTATTTGGAATTAATAAACTGACAGCAGAAAATAAGTAATGCCCACATGCTCTTATTTGGCGCGCAGCATGGGCTCCCTGAGTATGGTATGAGCAGTGCCCAGGCTGCCTCAGAGTGGCTGGCAGCACACGAGGTGCTGGAAGCCATTGGCGCCAGCTCCAGCGCTTCACATTACCCCCTGTTGATAGTAGCCAGCACCATTACTCACCCCTGCTCATGGTGTAACCCTGCAAACCCTCAGGATATGATTGTCATTTTCTGCAGGGGGTTAGTGAGGCACCGCGGGGAGCAGGACGGCCACCCACACCCCACTGCTGCCTCACAGCAGCACTGCCTCGCTTGTGGTGTGCAAGTGGGTGCTGCTCATCTGGGCCAGGGTCACATTTCCTCCTGAGACCAGCTCTACTTATTTCAGGGCAGATATAGACATCCTCTGGCTGCTTCAGTGCCCCACACGGGGCACAAACAACCATGTACCCATAGGTTAGTGTGACGTGGCTCGATGTTTTGCTTGGCCAAACAATGCAGCCTTTCTGCCCAAGCATCCTTCTGTCTCAGCATCATGCCATCCATTTGTTTTGGACAAGGCATATTCTACATCAGAAATTTAATAGCCTGAGACAGAAAGTCCCTTGTTACGTTAGACTAACACATAGTTGCCATCATAAAGATTGCCAAATGAGCCAGATTACCATGTTTCTATGGGGCACAGCCATTTTCCTGCTGAATAAAAATCTCATGTTAGATGTTTCTTGTTCTGAAGAGGTATGATGGGAAACCTTTCTTTTTTCTGTCTGGGACAAATAGAAAAATCTGCCATGCTAGAATCAAAGCCCAAACTGGGAAAGCAGAACTCTAAAATATGCAAGAAATTGCTTTCTTGCTCTTTCTCACAGTGCGTAGCTATACCTCTACACCATTGGCAGAAATGCCAGCCCTGCCTGGTCTCACCTCTGAGAAGAGACAAAGCTCATGCTCATGTGTACATGGGTCTGCTCAAACATATCCTCAGACAAAGGAAGAAGAGTGAGAGGAGAAAGACCAGTGTCAAGTCTTCCTCCTTGCTCCAGCTTAAAGTTACATTTTTCTTTTTGGTAAAGCTTGGTTCTGGGAAAGATATCAGCTAAAAGTTTGTTAAAATGCCTGGGAATTACTTGATAATGGCAGAGTTTGAGAACACATTATTTCCAATAGCTTTTCCCCTAATGTGTTTTCACCTAGAAACAGATCACAGAGAGTCTTTGGAAATGCAAATGAGCAGTGTCCTCTGCTTGCAGCAAAACCATGGTGATTTTTCTGACGGAGGCATTATTTATCCACTTCACAGCAAGGCTGGTCCGGAACAGACCAGGCTGGACTGCGGAATCTGAGCAGCAAGCTAAATTATGCACAGTCTGATTAAATCTAGCCCAGGAGTAGTTTGAGTAGGCGAAGAACATAACACAGATGTTTTACCTGTTATAAAAATCTCCGGTCACGTCTGCCCGAGTCGAGAGCGTTAAGCAGCCCTACCCTCCCATGCTCAGTTACTTGATACCATCAAGTGGACAACCGGCAGCTTTGCAGTACGCTTGTCCCATCTAAACACAATAAACCAGAGGGAAAAGAAACGTTAAGGCACAGCATTTGCTGCTTTTGCCAGCTTTCCACAAGTGAGAGGCAGAGCGAATCCAGGACATGCATTTGTTCAGTGCCAGTGAGCCTGCTTCTTATTTTGCAGCCATGATGATGCCAGAGTCAAGAAGGCATCTACTTAGGATCATAACTAAGATTAAAACCAGATTGCTGTAGCACTTTTGAGAATGCTATCCATGCAATGAAAGAAGAGGGTTTCTTTTTTTTCCCTCTCTCTTAAAAATATCCACTATATTTTAACCTTTTTTATTGGTGAAGATTTATAGGTCTTGAATTAGAAAGAGTAACTTGGTCTAATGAGTTAAACTCCTATTCTAGGAGTAAACCAGACAACAGTTCATATGGGCAAGCAGTAATTTAACTGCTTGCTGTCAGGAACGGTATCTCAGATGTTGCTAGTCACATTTAAGATATTATACCGCGCAAATTTATGTTACAAAACACTTAAGATGCTTTAAAAGCCTATTTTATATCTGATAGCCAGAATACAGCAGCTTGAAATAACTGCACACCAGGTGTTCTGAGCTAGCCACTAACACGTACAGGGAGAGTATAAGAAATGGCAAATCTGCAGAGTTCCAACTCAAACAGTAGCAAAAAGAGAAGAATTTTAAGAAAGGTCTGCTGAAGTGCTCATGCACACAGACCTGAGGCAGCCATTCTTCCCACCAAGAGGGAAGTGCTCTCACTTTGAAGATTCAAATTTCTAAAGGCCACATTTCAGCAGATCTTGTGTATGACCAAGCCAAAGGTATTGACACAAGATGCTACTGTTTGCATTTCATGGGTCTGTATTTGAAGATGTGGATGGTGTTTGCAGATAACAATTTTCCACCAGACAGGACTAGTGTCTGGAGTTCTTTCCATATTTTTATGTGTAGAGCATGCTGTATTCTGGCTGACCAATCCACAGTCCACTACTGGATTTCTTTACCAGATACAACATAAACTTGTGACTAAAATTATGCAAAAACAGATGAGTGAAAAGTAAGCATTCATCTGCTGAAACAACAAGCTATGTTCAGTTTGTGATATATACTACATATATGACCAGGAAAGGCAGAAGGCAGAGAATAAATACAAATAGGGAATGGAGTCTAGGACTTCGGGTTAGAGCTGAGGCAACATACACAAAGATAAACGCTCGAATGGTTAATAATGGTTATGCAAACCCTTCTTCTGCAAAGGTTCCCACTTTCAAACAGAGCTTATATATTATTCATTCTATGTGGAGTCGAATTATATGTGCATTCTGCTTCTTCCTCCATTCATCTCTCTCCCACTCAGTTCAGCCTTCAAATTGGAGTACACCCTAATTGCACCCTAAATGAGATTTTACTCAACTTTTGTATACTTATATGGAAAAAAAAGCAAGGTAGAAGCAGAATCCAGCACTTCTCTCACTTCTCAGCTCCCTGACAGGTTAGGTAGTATGGTATTTCTCATTGACCTGCTCATAATATCTGCCAAGATAGCTCAGAATCACCAGAAAAACAACTTACTTCACTGTTTTGAGAAGAAAGTTGGAAAAGCCTTTCACTTTCAAATATCCAAATTGATTTCCTTCTGTCACTTTAAATTTAACATAAGCACATTACAGTATGCATGATGCATACATTAATATACTTAGCAGATGGGTAACACTTGCTCATGATTTAATACTGAGATATACTCATTTCACATCTACTGTACAAACACTTCATATATTTGAATCTTTAGGTCAGACATCTTCAGACTAGAGGCAATTGAGTCACATGAGCATAGGATTTAGTTTATTAGTTTCATAACCTTGCTGGTATTCTGGCAAACCTGATATTAAAAATAAAAAAAATAATTTAAAAAACCCAAAAAACTTACATCTGGATTTTAATATATTTCACAGCATTTCCTTTTTTCAACATGATGAAAACAGCTCTCCTAAACCTACAAACTGATTCAAGACAAAATTCAGACCCTGTATGTCATTCTTTACTAAAATTCACATGAATGTGTTACAAAACACTTCATAACAAGTAAACCAACTGGTTTGCATTTTTCATAGATTCAAATACTTGCTTTAAAATGAAGCTGATTCTTGGGAAGCTCTGGCAAGAATTTTGCTGAATGAGAGCCATCATCAGAGATTAGGACAAGGAGACCAGACCTGAGAACCTCAGATGGAAAAAAAGAGATATCCTTGCCCTGGCTCCAGGTCAATTAATATCCCTTGGTTCTCTGGTCTGTTTATTTGTGTATGAATGAACACCACTGGAATTCCTGGGTTGTGGTGAAAGGCTGGGAGGACAAAGTTTGGACTAAGAGTTTCTGAGCCTGCAAAGTCCTATGTTAACACATAACTTCACTCACATCTGTAGTCTGATCCAAATCAATAGGATTAGTCATGGAAGTAAACTTTCACGTGTACTGGAGTATTTGGAGAGTATAAAAATGCCAACATGAGGGACAAGATTAATCCAACACAAAAAGCTAATTATACAGGAGAGAAATTATCTTCACCTTGTTAATTTCAAATTTCTTGTATGCAGAAGCAGTTACATTTAAGAAAAGGGTTTTTTTTCTCAGAGAAATTATTACAGTAGAGTAAGTTGCTGAGAGTTCTCAGTGGAACCACCTCTGAAAAAGGCAGCAGTAACTCTGAGTACATTTTTATGCCCCAACACAGTTACTAGAAATGTAAAGTTCCTGCAGGATACTGGCAAATATAGAACCATTATAAGGCAGATAAACTAACATTTTTTTAAGCACTGTCAGTGATTTACATACTTAAAACACGTTGAAGCTTCTGAAATCCACAGACACTGTGGGTCAAAGATGGACAAGATTATTGTGTAACAAACGACTAGAAGTAAGAAAAGGCAGAAGACAGAAGAAGGAAGGCTTGATTACCAAATTAAAAGGAAGAAGCCAGGAAGCAAGCAGAATTAAAATCTCTAAATTGGTTTTAAGAGGGTAAAGGAGAATGTTGCAGCAGTAATTCTTCCCTTGGTTCAGTGGATGGTATCCTCCAAGTGACTTAAAGACAGATAAAAACTGCTGATTTTTCTATCCCCCAATTTGAAATTAATATATTCTGAATAATTTACCTGGAAAAACATTTCTTCTTATAAGAACTGCATATCTGACTATCAGTGCATCATTTTACACTGTCACCCACAATTCTGCTCAGGGCCATGTCCTTCTCTCTCTCTAACCAAATTACTGTGATGCTATCAAATGAAAATTGCTATCAGGATGTCCATGACACCTCTTGAGGTTTCTATTTTGTGTTGCTAGGCCTGAAGAAGGCAGTGGTGGGCTCAGAAGGTTTGTCTTTTCCAATTGGTTGTTGGATCTCTCATTATTTCGGTGACATCTGGGAACAGATGTCTACATGCTCACTACTACCTCCCCAGTCAGTTACATCAGAAGAAAAAAACATTATATCATTCAGCATACTGTAAAAAAGTCAGTGGTCTAAGCATAAATTCTCTGTCATAACTCTCAAAGCTGTTATATCCTGAAAGGGAAGGCTGAAAACTAATTTTAATTTCAGATTTTGTTTCCTGTGTTACAGAATTCAATGAGATGTTGATATAAATTTTTTAATAAAGGATGATTTATCTCAGGCAAATTTATCCTACTCTTCTGAGGACTCACAGAATTCAGTCAGAAGTTAGATTGTGGATAAAATACAAAAAATTCAAACAGATCAAACTTGGATAAACATAAATCACAATTTTGTTACTTTTTTTCTAATCCCTAATTTGACTATATCTATCAATGGTGGTTATTCAAGTACATTTTCAAAATGCTCTGCCATTAGCAGCTGAAGATTTTAATGCACTTTTGAAGGACATAAAATTCACTGGGAAATTGTTGTTTGCTCATGCAAAATTGCCAAAGAAAAAACCTTTCTTTCCTGATAATGCTCAGATCGGTTGTATATAGTGTCTCCTTTCCTGGCAAAAAAAAAATGCCAAACTGCATCATGGGCAGAAAAAACCCAACACAAAACCAACCAACCAACAAACAATCAAATAAACAGAAAATCCTTCTCTTAAAGTCTTATCAACATCTGCAAATTAACTGCTTATATTCTCTGGGCCAGAACAAAGTAAATCTTAAGATGCCTGTAAGTGCATGACCAAACCTACACGACAGGGTTACTACAACAAGGTGTAAAAGAAGTGTGTATTATGGATTTTGCTTCTTTTTCAGAGGCTTCGAGGGGACATCCTGGTTCTCTCACAGCTTTTGTTGCCACCAAACTGCCAGCTGTCACATCACGCCCTTTCCTTCTCTTTGCAATGAGTTTCAATCTGCCTCTCTGCAGATTGGGAGCACATGGAGATGGTCAGCAGGCTTTCCAGAGCTCCTGGCTTGGTGACTCTCTAGGCTTCTCTCCCTCTTTACAGAGAGGAAGGAAGGGGAAGAAAGCTCAATTCCTTGAAGGCTCCGAAACTGTAAAAGCTTTTAAAGGGTGTTTTGTAGGGAATGGGAAGGTCAACCATTGAGGCTGATTCCAAAAATCAGCGTTAGAGGTCTCTTCCTCGTCTCTTTCCATCTATAAGCAGCACTGTGATCTCTTCCAGTGAAATCATCAGAAAATGAGGATGGGGTAAGATACCTCCAATATCTAGAAAAAATTTAAGTTATTATGAAAATTACAAATCTAAGATATCTGAGCACAGCCTCCAAGAGGTACAGAGCTAAAAAATTAAGTGGGTGGTCAGAAAGAAAATTGTGTGAAACCTTATCACAAACATTTAGGACACTTTTCCTTGCCATGAGTAGAGAGATAAAGGAGGCCAGTCAGGAGATACTATCAGCTAAAGAATCCATAGATCTCCTGTAGATTTCACAAGAATAAGCACAATAAAATAGCCCGGCTGCTTGGGATTACAGGTCCCAGCCTTGTGTCTGCATCATCTCAGCTCCATCAGGCCGCCAGCTGCCAGAGACTTTACTGAATCGTTCAGGGGCATAGATTCCTCAAATTGCTGTCATAGACTTCTTGTAGCTGTCATATTCTTTACACTACTCGTATTATTTTTATGCCAAATGTAAAGTAAAACTATTTTGTCTTCCCTGTTTTCCGTTCCTGTAAGAAAATTTAAGTCTTTGATGATAATGCTGGCTATGGAGGTCTAAGGCAGACAGTACTGACAGAAAGGGAGAGAAAGACTAGTAGGTAACATCTCAATTTACCATCCTAGGTATTACTCATGCTCCTCAGTCCTGGATGTCTTCTGCAGGGCTTCCATTTTCCAGAGCCTTGCTATTCTTCTTTCTCACCCAGAGCCCTTCACATGCTTTCCAAAAAGTTGCACTGCTGCATTATAGATGTCTGCTTAGGCGTCAACACCAACTTTCCTGCTTCTCTAACTTTCCAAGATTGCACTGTCAAAAGCAGTCAACTGAAAGTTACATGTGAGTTAAATGCTCTCTCAGTCACTCAGGAGTTGTGAGACCCTGTCTTTATAGGTAAGCAGGAATATATTGGCAACTGCTCATATGAGATCGACAGCAAATGTGAGTGTTGGTGAGGGCTGATAAAGGAGAAACCTGGAGGAGAGGGGTAAATTTACATTAGCATTGCAGAAAGCAACAATGAGGGAAATATGAAGAAAGGGAATTTACTATGGCCTCTTACAGTTGAGGACAATGCTCCTAAAGGCTGTTTCTTGGTAGAGCAGAAGTAGCACCAAGAGAAGAGAATGGACAGGCCTTGGTGGTGGGGATAGTAGCATTATGGATGAAAAAGCAGAGGGGCATAAAAGATCTAAGATGGTGACACAAAAGACTTGATATTCATATACACAGGGACTGTGAGGAGATAGAGGAACTTTAAAGCTCATATTTTACCAGCTAACTGGAGGACAGGATGAAGACATCTTGTCTGGGATCAGCAGGTCTCAAGATGAAGAAGGTGCCTCTCACATGTGGAGAGACTGCCCTGCACACAGTGCTGTGAATGTCTTATAGCAAGAAAGTGTTATATGGACTTAAGAAATAGTGTCTTCCAGCTGAGAGCTTTGTTCGGGGTTGGTTAAAACCTATAAAAACATCTTTCTGATGTTTCTGGTTAATAACATCTTAAGACTAAAATTAAAACAGTCCTTGTGTTAGAGGGACAGAAACAACCCCAGTGAGCTTCATGAGCAGCATTCCCCCAGTGGGGCAGGAAAGGGAATGTTTTTGATCACTGCAGCTAAAGTATTTTCTGCTTGATGTGGAAGGCCAGGTGGGTGGGCAGAGTTGCAGAGCACAGAACGGCTCTCTGGAGATGGATCTATTATTTTTGGGGTTCAGTCTCCTGAATCAAAGAGAGGAAAAAAGGGTTTGGGGAGAAGTCCTCTCCCAGGGTACTTACATGTATGTCTGCATTCTGACACATACCTACTGAACATCAGCACTCTAGTGGTTTTTGCCTGACAACATATTTAGATAAACTACCCTCCTGAAACAGCAGGATGATTTGTGTATAATTCTTCATTTTTATTGGATATGTACTTCTACTCATTTAAGAAATCTTGGGCTCTTAATTTTCTGTTTCATCTTGCCCTTGAGCATACTTTAGTTCTGTTGTATTTTTCTGTATTTGTCTGTCCTCTGTGATTGTGAGTGCTTGAGACTTCTTAAATATAAAAAGCTCTTTGATATCAGCTGGAGCACAGCTGAGGATTAAGCCTGCCCCTCAATGCTCTCTCTCCCTGCTGCTGTCACGTGTAAATCCTATGTAGGAATCACTGCCTTCCAAAGAAATCAGTTGTAGCCTGCATGAAACATAGCAGATGCTTTGCAAAACAGATTGGAAAGGAAGTGAAGATACCTTTTCCAATGAACTTTGTGATGAATATAAAATCTGGCATCAGAGCAGCTTCCTGCAGGAAACCAGCAAATAGGCATCGACAACTTACTCATCTATAGAACGCCTCCTGGAATCTTTAATGGCTGTGAGCGAGCACCTGTCAGCTCTGTGCCACATGGGGAGAGCTGGAAGCAGCGCGGCAGCAGTGGCGACACAGGACCAGTGCTGGCAAGCTGTGCTGCTCCTGATGGCCACATTGCAACCACCCAGGAGCACCTGGGAAATGTCCCAGCCAGGCATCGGGCTCAGCTGACCTCAACTCAGCCACTAAAGTCTCACAGCATCATACTTCTACATGTCATGACTGCAAGCAACAATTCCTTAATGTCCACAACATAAGAAATTCTTAAAAGTTTCTAAGACCAAAGCAAATTGGTCATCAAAAGGTAATTAAATTTGGCTGTAAGGTGGGAATCTACTTTTTCTGGCAATGCTCAAATATTTTGCTGCCAAGCTTTCCTCAGCTGTACTTTACGTTTTAGTTATTTGAATCTCCATTAATGTGTCTGTTCTGGAACTAATTTTTAGGTGGTTTACCCACAGGAATACCAGCCCATATGCTTAAAATAAAATGGGAGATATATACACATGTAGAGAGAGGGAATATAATTTTATTTATTTTGCAAGTGATAGCATGCCTGTATGTGATTACAATGTGTAAAAAACACTCCAAAGCCTTCTTCTCAACCCATATTTATAGGAGAAGTCCCATGCACTTATAAAAGAGTGAAGATTTCTGAAACCATACCATAAATCAGCTGTAAAACTTCATGAGCTACAATCATGATGTAAAGTTTCTTGGACCAATATGAGAGTCCAAGGGCCCTTGCAGACTCTTGGTTAAGTAGCTGTGCTGCAGGCTACTTGCTCCTCAATGCTCAACCATAACCAAACTCCTGCTCTGTTTCTCAGGGGAGCTGCATGCTGCCCTAGTGCCTGCAACTGGAGGCTGGTTTGTTTGGGTTTTGGTTTTAGTTCTTGTTTTTTATACTAGAAGCTGATTTGAAAAGATATATTGGCACAGAAATGCAGATAAGGTGTGGGCAGGTTTACTGCTGCTGCTGCCATTCATACCCCTGTGAATCAGGGCATGGTGGAGCAATCAGGTCTTCAAAGGAGTCTGCCCGAATGTTGCTTCTTCCAGATTTGATGTTAACATGTACTGATTTATTACAGTCAGGAGCTGGGACCCATCAAAATCACCCTCTGTGTTTATGTCACACCTTCACTGTTTCCTCTTGTGGTTCCTGTGATCCTCCCCCTACTAAAGGTTTGTCTCATCTTCCCCTTAATTCAGAGACAGCATCCTTTCCAGCAGTTTGTCCCTTTTCTGACTGCAGCTGCAATGCCACCCCATCCAAGCTCTGTAGGTCTCTGTAGAGTTCTACTCCCAAACACCCATTGAAGACAGACCTGTTACATCTTCCTGAACACTTTGAGAAGGATTGTAGCTCAGTACAAATGTTTGCAGTGCTGTCTCTTGAGTTATTTTGATGGTGGCTGTACAAAACAGTGATGTGTTGATGGAAAAGGTTAAGTGTTTGCAGATGTCTGTTGGCAGGAGCTCCTTATGGGCCACATACCTAATGGCATAGCTACAGGTCAATGAGATCTGCTACAGACAAAAAGTTACCTAAAATAAGGTATGACTCTCACATCAACTATCTCTGTATTTCCTCTGTTTTACTGATCTTATTTTGTTTTCCCAGTGGCTTATTCTGTACATCTGAAGTCTGGAATTTTTTAGAACTTAAGCAACTTAATTTGTCTACCTCTTGTGCTGATGTGAATTTTGTAGTATCCTATTTAAGGCCACAAAGATCACTGTTCTTTCCCCATGAGCTGTGTATTCAAGTCCCATTAATATTAAATAGGATTTCAGGGAATACATTGAGGGAAAATAATCCCCTTTAACACATCTTTTAACATACCTATTTTATTTCTTTGACATTTCTCACCTCTTGAAGCTATTTTCTTGTTTCCCTGTCTACACAAGCGTAGACCACATCTCACCCTTCTAACACAAGTCCCTCTCTCCCCTCCTGAGGACTCTCAAGGATGCCAGGCATATGGCTCTTTGTGCTATTTTCCTTCTCACTTCCGTTTAGGAGATGTTGTTTGCTTCCTCTCCAAACCCATTTTCATTCAGAGACCAAAACTTCTTCCCCT
The DNA here is from genome assembly GCA_013390045.1 of Picathartes gymnocephalus. NCBI lineage: Eukaryota > Metazoa > Chordata > Aves > Passeriformes > Picathartidae > Picathartes > Picathartes gymnocephalus. Next base: position 47,292 of record WEKY01039753.1, on the reverse strand, counting down.
CTGTTTTGATCTGAAAAGGAACATGTACTTGCCTGAAGCCATATGATGTTCTGAGACTTCTATGAAGATTCCTTTATTTATTAGCCTTCTTTGAGCTTGAAAAATACAACCATTTTTTTTCACAGTGCCTTTCATCCTTAAGTACTTCACAAGTTACAGCTCTAGTACTGACGGAGAAGTGCTGTGGGCTGTAGGGTTGGGCAGCCCCGTTGGAGTAGATGGCTTCATGTGTGTCCTTTTAGGAAAGGAAGTGTTTTCCCATGAAGTTCGGTCTCAGTCCACGGGCAGTGATGCTGCTTGTGGCAGGCAGAATGAGGAGTTAATGCCCAGCTTCATGTGCTGTTTCCTTCTTGAAACGATAGCATGAGCCATCAAGTGCCATTTCTACATATCTCCAAAATAATAAACAGTATTTCTGTACTCAGATGAACCATTTAGCTCCAGCCTTTGATTCAATTTTTTTTCCATTATCCAACAATGAGCTGTTAAATGAGCTGGCAATATATTCTTAACTGAAGATGTCTTTTCTATAGTACTAATTGCTAACAAAGTGGAACAGAATATTAAGAGGAGGATAGTTCACCTGCGTGGAATTTAGTCTTAAAGGAAAATGATCTGGGCATATATTAACCATAGCTTAGAAATCTTAGAATGAAGGCTCTTAACGCTTGAGATTTTGAGGATGTTGCAATTGATCATATATTACTTCTTTAATTGCATGTAGTTAGCTTTCAGAAATGTCTGTATGACTTCACAGTTCACAGCTACCTGGGTAGTGTGCTGGTCACAATTTTTAGTTTTGTGTGAGAATTACAGGGCATCTCTAGTGTAGTCATTGCCATTTTTTGCAATGATTGTTAGTTAATCTTGGCTATCTCGTGTGCCTGTGATATGAATCAGTAATTGCACCTGGCCAATTAACCTTTATTTCCCAGGTGAGAGAAGTAGCAGATAGTGTAATAAAGGAGTGCTTAGATAAAGTATCATTCCATCTAGAAAAGTTACAGCACTAAAGAGTGAAAGGGGTCATGGCCCCTCTCTTTGAAGACAGTGTTTAAAAGGTGTACATAGTAAAGGTGCTCTGTGAGCCATACACAGGGACACCAGTTATAGTCCTGGTGCTGAGGGGTGGAAATTACCACATTACTGTTTGCTTTTTTCTCTTTTTAAATTTTTTTCCCCTCTCCTGTTAACAGTGGCTTTGTGAGCCTCAACAAAGATCTTTGGCTGACATTCACTGTGCAGCCACCAGGGTGCTGCGGGACTGTCCCTGGCTGGGTGCTCTGCTGCAGGCAGCTCCTCTGCAGCAAGCAGGGCCCAGCAGCACCCAAGCATCTCAGCCACCCACACTCAACGTGGCAGCCCACAAAACACGACTCTGGAAGTAGCTTTCTGAGCCATCACCTCATGCCAACATGTTGACTTGTCCTTGGCTCTGCTATTCCTCCTCAAGTCAAAAATAAACAATAATTCACACCATGGGCTTCCTCTTCTAATTTGTTCTTACTGCTGCTGATACCACAAACACATTTACTAAGGCAGGCAGACACCTCTTGCACATCAGAAGGCAGAGGAGTTGGGCTTGTCTGAACGTTATGCACAGCCTTGTCATGCCTGACCTGCTGGCTGTTGTGAGGAGCTCAGACTGGAAAGAAGACACTCCTGGGGAGCAGCAGCAGGAGGAAACAAGATGACTCCTCCTCATTTACCAGTCTGGAATATGGGGGGATTATCTGCAACATCCAGGGGAGCCTTTAGTGCACTATGAAATAAAATGGCATAATTGTCAAAAAGAGCACGTAGCATTTCCATACTGCCTGCTGTGCTTCATAAGCACGTGCAGAGCTTCACAGGCACGTCAGTATGTACAGTGGCACTGAGCACAGAGAGGGGAGGCAGGAACCAATCAAGGTTTTACTGTGCTACCACATCACCAGCAGAGAGGCAGAGAGGGAAAGGGGCACCTTTGGGCCATGCCCCTGCCTACAGCAACAATAAGAGGTGCTCAGAGCTGCTTCTCCATCAGGCTGGGCAGACATCAATGGTCTAGCTCAGACCAGGAGCGTGCTTTTGCCTGACTACCCTCCGTTACCATATTCCATTGTCAGTCTGGGTGCACAAGGCTGGATGCCTCTCTGCTGGAACAAAATGGGCTGATGTGGCTGGGGATGAAGCTGGCGAGTAAGCCCCTGAAGCCTGTACAGTGCCAGTGCTGTGTCAGGAGCACCCACGGTCCTGACTTGTGAGTGGATGATGGCAAGAAACAGGTCTTACACAGGTAGTTTCCAGGAACTAAGGAAGTTCTCAATGGCTCCATGACCTGCAGAACACTTAATGTAGTGACACCATTAAGTTACTTTTAGGTCCAATTTTCCCAAGAGTGGTGTGAACACAGGCTTTGTTTTTGAATGGTGTGACTCTTCCTCTGCAAGCTGTTCTAAATATGTGCCTCCATGTTCAGTGTGCCAAAATAAATGTTCTGCTACATCCTGGTTCTGGTTTGGATTTTCCTTCTGAGTTTTAAGACAGTAATGTGCACAGTTACAAATTTGTTATCAGTGTTCACTACCATCAAATACATACTTTATGTTGCTATGGTCATCTTTCCTCTTCCCCTGAAGTTGTTAGCTCATATGTTGGCTCATACATTGCTAAGAAAATTATAGAGAAAGGAAAGTCTTAGAAAGAATAATTAATTTAATGCCATTTTATGAACACAAACATGCCAAATTTTCTATTTTTTTTAATTATTTTTAAATTATTTTTTAGGGAAATGCTTATATTCCAGTTAGGTTTCAAAAACAAACCTGATTTCTTTTCTCTTTTTAACAAGACTGCTGATCATGCTGGTAAAATTCAAGCAAGCAGTACGTGCTTTATTTAAAGCCTCAGCTGCTCAGGTAGCCACCAAATATAGCTGAGCTCTTACAGGAACTGCTTGTAGGATTCTAGTATTGTTTAGTTTGAATACAAATCCTAGTTCTAGGGTTTCATATCACAACTAGATTTAATGTAAGTGAGATTCTGATCTGGAGCCAAGCTCCACATCTGACCAAATCCAAATATGTCAGAATCTCAAAATGTATTTTAAGTATATCACATAACAGACTCTCAGAACATCATAAAAATTTATATGATAAATATAACTAAATAGGAATGTTTTCATAAATAAATGAGTTCTTGTGGCATTGAGCCCTTCTGCCATGGTGTTGAGGATGCAGGGTCAGATCCTTATCCATCTGTGCAGAATAGGCTTACATCGTGCATATGAACATGGGCTGCTCCAAAGCCACGTTTGAAGGGCACAACATCAATTGCAGAGATGAGAAAAGGAGCCAAACTTCTCAAATGCTGCGACCAGACGGCCCATCACGAAACTGCTGCAGAGGAGGGGCCCACGCTGAGCACTGCTGATCCTCGGGCCAGCTGCGAGGCACCCATTTGTCCGAGAGATGCGGCACCACGGGCTCCAGCGCCTGCTCTCCGGGGCTCTCCGCAGGTGGTTACCAGGCAACACCGCAGCTCCAGGCCCGCCGTGTCCTCCCCGCACCGGGCTGGGTGCGTCCCTCACTGCTGCTGCTACTGCAAGGGAGAGAGCATCGTTTTGGAGGAGGGTGGGAGGACGGTGGCCATAAATGAAGGAGAATTATATAACCCCTACCCCTAGATTGTTGCAGGCTGGTACTTGTAGATAGTCTTCAAGGAAAATTCAGGGATCCGAGTTCAATCATTTCACAGCAAATGGGATTACTGTGAAAGGAGAAAGATTCCAGATGCTTGCTCTCCTTACAAAAGGGCTAATGCTCTTGCCTGATTTTTCAGACTAGGCAACTGCAGCACCTGCCTTTCCTGAGCTGTGCGATGACGCAGCTCACCCTTACAGTGACCTTCAAAGGCGAAAACTAAAAAGAGGAAATAGCTTGTATGCAGAAATACCTATAACACATCCTGCAAGAAAAGACTCCGAAGAGCGCTTGCCTGCTGACAATAGCTGAGGAGATGGGGTGTGGGGCTGGAACTTCACCCTGGATTCTCACACCATTCCTCTTTTACAACCAAAGGTGACTGGTTTCTGCTTTTTCTTGGCTATTTTTCCTATGGCTGGGTTCGTAGCCTGAGTAGTTAGGATAGGAATCTGGTGCAGTACTTCATCCTGCTCACTGCCATAGCACCACAAACGTGCACAAGAGGAGGAGGAGGGACAGCCTGAGTGAAAGCTGGGCACAGAGCCTTGCAGGGAGCCTTCCCTGTGCCTGCTCTGCCAGGGTAGCTAGTATATATGCCCAGCCTGCTGACCCCAGCTTTATGCTTCTACAGAAAAATCTCATCCTGGCCAGCAATGCCAACTCCTCCCCTTGACCTATGAAGAAACATTTCTGCAGGCCATGCGGGATGCAACATGAGGGAAAGAGAGGGAGTGGAGAGGATGTACTTTCCTCCCTAGCACATCCATGTAATACAAAGTGTAATTTAGCCCTTTGCTTCTTATCTACTTGCCCTTAGCTGCCATGTAACCAAAAGAAGCTGACTCTTTATTTGCTTTTGGGCTTTCTCAGTTGTGTTATATACCTATTCCTCAAAAGATCTTCCTTATGTAGGCACACAAAAGATGCCTATATCTAGGAATGCTCACTTACTGGACTTACCTTGCTCACAGGCAGAATGGACTTCAGAAGGACCCTTTTCACACTGTATTCTGCAAAAACTGATGTAATATATTCCTATTAAAATCTCTGTTTAGGCAAACAAGGAAACATGACAAACTATGTCTAGTTTTCTTTCAATTTCAAAAACATTTGCAAAAAGAGATCTGATTTCAGCAAGCCCTATTTTTTGCATATTCTTTGTTACGAGATCTGCTCACTGCCTGAAAATGCTCAGCATCTCTCCAGGTAAGGAATCCAGGCCCCCATTCAGGGTAAATAAGGGTATCAGAGGCTGCATCCAGGGGAGGTCTCACCTGAGGAGCAGGATCAGCAGCCGTGCCTGTGTTGCAATGCGGCTGCGTGACGGGGCAGGGACGCAGCACATTCTTCTCCCTGCCACAGGCATTCCCGCAGAGGCAAGGAGGCTCGAGGGCTGCCAGCTGCTCGGCCCTTTGCTGCTGGAAGAATGCAGCTGAATGTGAAAACTTGTCACCAGGCTGAAGCCACGATACACCTGTCCCTCCTGTCAGTCTCCTGCAGCAAAGTCTCACAGGGACTTAAAAACTCAAGCCATAAAAGTGGGATTTAACTAGCCTTATTCTAGAATGCAGTATGTAATATCCACGCTCCATATGTCCCAAGATGGGAATGTCCTTTTAAACCATGCTATGTAAACAAGACAACAGCTGTGGAATGGCATGAGCCGTCCTGCAGTAATTCAGAGAAGAGTTTTGGGCAAAACTTTAGAGGAACATTCCTTTTTGTTAAATACCTATGCGCAGTGAAATGGGAAGAATGTGTGATGGGGATCAGTGCCACCTCCTTTTTTTATTAAGTGGCAGAGCTGTGAGGAACCTGTTAGAAGGAGGAAAATTAGTCCTCCAGCAACGACAGAAAGGGAAACTATTTCCTTTTTTGTGTTGTTAACAGTCTTGTGTCTAGCCTGGAAAGATAACACCTTGAGAAGCTACTTGCACTCACCTTTTATAGGTCAGCAGTGAGGGAGCCCTGGAGGAATGTAGTCTGCTAAATGTATGAAAACAGCTGGCTGCAGCTGAATCAGTTGTTTCCACACTGAAGATAAATGTTTGTCTACCTTTTTTTCCCTCCCTGTTTTCTTAAAATCTAAATTAGACTGACATAATGTAGAGAAATTTTCTGATATGTCTAGTGAAATGCAACAAATGCAATAACAAGCACTGCTCAGAGCATTACTTTTTCTGTTTGTTAGCTGAAGTGAGAGGAGAACAGTTGTGGTTTTCTCTTCATTCCTTCAGTGGGCTTTTCTTCCACATCCAAAAAAATACATTAATCTACAGTTAAACAAAATGTTTTATTCCACTATAAATCAAACACCTTGGCTGGTTCTTCTCCCCCTCCCCCCATGCTTTTCTTTATTAAACTCAGATAAATTGAAACTAAGCATCTCTAAACTGCAGGTCAAGATGCTTGACCACTCTTTAAAAAGTGGTTTGATTAATTTGACTTTAACCTGAAAATAATTAGTTTTACCAAGGTTTCATTATTGGTTAATAAAACTTCTAGCACTGCAATTTTCTTCTGTTCTAGTTACCATATATATACTGACATTTGTAAAAGACACTAAGATTTAATAACCTCCTAGGCAAATATTGACCAAGACAAAAGGTCAATGTTAAACTGTCAAATCAATAAATCCAAACATTCACACTGGCACTGGTTAATCTGCTTATACTTATTTTTAAAATAAATACATTAATTAAAAGCCAATATTATCAAAGAAGTTAAAGTTGCTGAACCTCAGAAACACACTTATTTATCACATTGTTTACAAAAATAGTAATAAGTGTTTGCTTGAAACATGGAAATTAAAACTGAAGACCATCATAAATCTTACCTACTTGACCTAACCAGAAACTAGGAGTCATCATCACACACACTTTTCACTTGGATATTTAAAAGATGCATTTGACTAAGGCAGTTTGTAATCTTAGTACCTGAGTGCAGGTTTGCAGGGTCAAAAGTGAGAATTAGGTGCACCCTCTTCAAAATATGTGCTCTGCCAAACATCCTGGCTGAACTTACTTTCTTTGAGACACTGGTAGCTTTGGAAGGGAAAAAAACTCTCAGGGAGGGTAGGAGAGATTTTATAAGAGCAATTTCTTCAAAGCTCTGGGTAGGAAGCCAAAATCTACATTTATGAAGGTTTTCAGCAAGGAAATCAGTACAAGGTGTCCATCTTAAAGAGCTTTCCATCTGTGGTTGGGGAGCAGTAGGACTTCCTAGCAATGATTCCAACTTCCCCTAAAATCCGTTATTTATGATGGCTTTGTGATAAAAAGCTAGAATCCTGCCTGAGTTCCAGGGAAGTGGGCATACACCTCATCAAGCTTTCCGAGAGGATTTTGAGAAGAATTTCCCGCTTACTGAATTACTAACCCTGTATCTGAAAGAGGTACAGTGCGGAAGCTGAGGGTAGAGGGGGAACAGTCTTCCTTCTCTTCTGCAAAGCACATCCTTCAACACAATATTTAAGGTCTCTGGACCTTTATTTTTTATTTCTGGAACTTGAGCAATTTCCTGAGTATTGATTATCTGTGAGCTGGAAGCGCAAATCACCACGCAAATGAGTACACCAAGGACCCTTATTAACAGAAAGGCAACAAAGGCTCTTCAGGAAAAGACAGGGGAAGCAGGAAAGGAGAAAAGGTTCCTGAGGGTCAGTTGCAGGGTTAGCAGAGAGGATTCAAGGCTTGGAGCTGAACCATCAACAGCCTCTCTCCACCCTCACAATGGGGCATTGTTCAAGCGTTTTGGTGAAGTCCTCTATTAATAATGGTGTATTCTCTTTGAGTAGCATGCCCTAGAAACTGTAGGGATTAGGCATCAAGTCCCACATATTTTAGGAAGGGAGAAAGAGAGAAAATGTAGAAAAGCTAGGCTTGCTCTTGCATTCCTCCACCATTGAGGGCAAAGGAATAATGCAAAGCATGCAGGAAAATGTTCTTAATAAGATGTGTAATTTGGTTGTGAAAAGGGGAGGGGAAATACAACAGTATCACTACCAGTTTCATCCTAGCTTTCAACATTGGGATCATGGCTGTATTCTCTGCCCATCACGTTAATGCAGCTGAAGTGGACGAGGTCTGCAGAGCACTGTTTACTTCAGTTGTCAGCTGTAATCATGATCACCATCACTGGTGCTGCGGCTGTGCCCCGTGTAACAGGATAGGGGTCCCCCATTCTCCCAGACCCTGATGAAGTATAAAGGACATCAATCCTGTCCCAAGCAGCTTACCATGCAACCACCAGGCAAACAAGCCTGAACAACAGCATGAAAGCCAGCAGTGAGGTGAGCAGGTGCTAAAGGGAAGTTTACAGCATTTCTGGGTTACAATGATTAGCTTTATAACCAGCCAAAGGTGTCCCGACAATTTAGAATTGTTGAGCTTATTGTAAAATGAGCAGTTAAATCGTAACAGCTCTGCTCAGGCACAGCTCCACGTGGTCCCCTGAGCACGTTGCACTTGGAATATGGGATCAGTGAGTTCACTGACACTTAGATTGCATTAAGACTTTGTGTTTCTCACACAGCTCTAATACAAGCCAGCTACGAAGGGCTGCAGAGGAGACAGACGAAGATGAAGTTGGTCGTGGAGGATGGCGGAGGATGGCCACAGAGGGAGTACCAGCTGCAGTTGGATATATGGCAGTGGGTTTAAGTTGAGCTTTCAGCCTATGGCATCCACATTTTCAACCGAGTGCTGAGAGCTCAGAGACCATTGGTACTACTTATGAGGCCAGGTGCAGGAACTGAAGGTCTACCTGGTGTGTAGCATGCAACAAGTGACTCTCAAGGACAAAAAGGAAGATAGATCCACAATCATGTTCAGAAATGAGGCAATTGAAGAGAAGTAACATTGCAAGCCACACAAAATAAGTAGATGGATAGACAGCAGGCTCGTCTACAGGGGAAATTGAGTACCAACTAAGCTAAGGTGTGAATTTATACAGCCCTAGCTACTCCACACTAGCTTCCTGTGTGGATAGCCTTAATCTGTACTAAGAACACTCCTGAGAGCACAATGACACATTTACTACTACAGGAGTTAATGGAGAGCAGCTAATGCGCTGCGAATTCACACCCTGGCGAGGACCATCCCGCCTGCCCCTGCCGACTGCGCAGCAGTGCTTTTCCCCAGACTGAAGCCAACTTCAATCAGGGAAAACTTTTCCAAATGCTAATGCCCTATTGGGACTGGGCTGCCTGTGCGACCTCATGGACAGAAAACGTTAACAAGGATTGAATGGGAATGCTTGCGAAACAAATAAGTCTGGACTTTTTTATAAGGCTGGGAGAGTGTCCTCAAGGACATTTTATTTTTTCTGAGATGTAAAATTTTATATGATCAAATAACTCTTTGAATATAGATATGCTAATATACTTTATGTATCCTACAGATATGATTCCCTTTCACCACATACAAAAGTTTATTTAACCTCTTTGTTGGAAATGGTGAAACTGAAATACAAGTGAAATGATGTACCTGAGAGTACATCTGAAAAAGGAGTCCTTTTCTCCTGATACTAAGTCCTGCTTCTAGGGAGTCTCACTGTCATAAAACAACTAATTTTGTCCCTGTGAAGGGTAGAAAACCTGAGACTTTGGTCCAACTATGAATCTGGATCCAGATTTTGCAGCTGAGGCACTGCAGTATGTGATGAACCTAGTGAAAACTGTGCTTGTTGCAATGCATCAAAAATAACGCTGTAAAGAAAGAGGCTTTTAACAAATCCCAGTCACTTCTGAAAAATGTTTGCTTTAATCCCACTGACATTACAGAGACCCTTAATCCTGGAATTGTCTCACTTACTTGAGTACATGGAGGGGGAGATCAATCTGGTTCTATGGAAAAAAACATACTCTTTTTATGAGTGATAGGTTAAGCATGCAAAATCTGTCATCACCATAATGACAAGAGTGATGCTCTATGAGGAATACTAATGCATCTGTACTCATTCCATCATGGAGGGCATGCTACTTTTTTTATTGAAAGCTGCTGATGTGAATAACACAGAAAGGTTTTTCAACATTTCCTGTTTTGCTGAATAGTATGTCACATTGTCACATCACACTGTTATATGATATGGTAATGAAACACCATAATGCACTTGTGCATGGAAACAAACTTAAGAATATGGAGACTACATTAGCCCTCAATTATCTGGCCTTGGATGGCCTAAATCTCAACCTTCTGGATGCTTTTACATAAATGTAAAAAGTAGCAATCAGAACTGACAACCATCACTGGCTGCAGGAATGTAACAGCACCTTCTGTGAAGGCAGACAAAACCAGCGTGCTGCTGTACATGGAAATATTGGGTGCTTACCAAGAGAACATCCCACCTGCTATCTGATTTTACCCTTAATGTTTTACAAGTAAACAAGGTTCTGTAAATCCTCAGCTATGTTGTGTTACTCTGCAGTTATATATAGAAGCTGCAGTGTGCTGCTTTGCAGGGATGAAACTGTTTCATAAGGGGATGCTCCAATAGGAAACATCTGTCCCCTTTTTATTTGCATGGTTTAAGCCACTGAAGTGATGCTTCTTTCCTCTTTCCTTTCCCCTCTCTCCTAGCAAGCCGTTCCACAATTTGCCACCTATTTACAGTCCAAACGTCCTTCTCCTATTTCCAGGCCTGAAATCAGCCATGACACTACTCAATAAGCTGACATTTTTGAAGCTCAGCATCTAAGGAGATATTTGCTGATTCCCTTCCAGCTCAGAGTGGATGGATACAGAGTGGGTAAATTCCTCAGAACTCTGAGACAGCCAGTTCAGTCTGAAAGGGAATGGCCGTATGTTGCAATATCCCAATGCTGCAATGCTATCGTTACATGGTTGCATTGCAGTTTCCATTATAAGCCCCATTTTCCGGGGTTTGTAGCTCATCCATAACTGGCCATTAAGGTTGTCAGCCTAGCAGTGAATATTTTTCTAAGACTTTGTTCGAAAATTATCCTAGCTTGCCCCCTTCATTTTTTTCTCCTTTAAGAGCTGGAGTCTAAAAACAGATTTTCGATGTGGGCTGTGAAAATCTCAACAGATCACAATGCCCTCACCAAAATATCATGGGTACTTTGACGCACACTCTCAACCAGCAAAGCAGCACAGACTGAAACCTTGAATTTGAATTAAGGTTAATTGGACGTCTTTCTGCCTCTTGTGTGCCATACTGCTCCATTCCTGGCCTTCCAACTCTGATTAGAGGCACTGTCTATATTTAGTTTTCCCACACTAACCCCAGTCGTTCTGCATACTGGACTGGATCTCACATATTCCACATTTAGTTTAGTCTTGCTCAATTTCAAAGGCAGAAAATGGCACTGCTAAAATCTCTGTACACCTCCAAGGAATGCAAAATAAATTCCATGCTTAGGCAGCAATTCAGAGCATTATGACTGTTGTGGGTTTCACCCTCTTTCTGCTACCTAACTTTATTTGCTTGCTCTTGTGTCTCCAGTGACCAAAAGTAGAGACTCCTTCTCATGGGAAGGATTGCAAGGAGGTACTTTCTGTCTTACTTCCAGAGGGTGAAGGAAAAACAGTGCTCATTGTCCTGTGGATTCTTCAACTTCTGGGATCCCTAAAGCTTTGTGAAATGTAGGTACGAGAAATGTAAGCCGTATTTTTGGTTATCTTTTGTCCTGCTCTGACCTGGGGTCCCCTCTTTTTAGTGCATCTCTCAGACAATGTGCCTTCAGATGGTTTTCTTGAAATGGTTAATCTGTAATTTGAAAGGATCAGGTCATTCCTTCCTGAGCTTTCCTGAGCTCCTCTCCAGCCACAGAATTTCTCATTCAGATAATGTGGTTGTGGCAAGCTGTCTACCATGCTGTTGAAAAAGACTTGCATCCATCCCTTGATTTAATTGTTTGTCAAGGTCTGATTGTTTATTGCTCCCTTTGGAGCTAGGACCTGCATTTGGTATCCTTGCACAATGCTATGAACTCTTGTGATGAAGTCAAGCAAATGGCAAAGAGTCTGATAAACTAATAGCATTACCAGTTGCCTTTAGAAACCAAGATTCAGGTGGAATTCCACTATAAAATTTCAATCTGTCAAGCTACAGTTCAAAGCTGAAGATAGCAGGGAACCCTGTGAAAATGTAAGACTGTTACAATATTCTAATATGGCACTAATAGGGAATTTATATTTCCCTTCTTCCTAGTGTTTACATTTTCCCAGTTTAGTACTATGGTATACAGCTCCCAGCATGTATAGCAATGACATCCAAAAAGTTTGCTACCCCTTAAATCCTCTCTGTCCCATTGTCAAAACTTGCTTCCCCAATGGCAGAGAGAGCACAGCAGGAGCACATCAGCTCCACTGGTGCCACAGTGCACAATATATCAGTGTAAAGTGCCACTGGTTTTAGGTTATGGTAAAATACTGAGCAGAGCAGTGCTGCTGCTCAGGAGCAGGTACAGCAGCTACATCACTTCTGCCACAGGAGCAGCAACCTTTAAAAAAAAGGCAGGTCAGCCAGCTGGGGCAGCTAGGATTTAGCTGCCACTGCCAACTCTGACAGAGGTCACAAAGCAGAGACCTCAATTTCACCTATATTATTCACTCCTTTATTAACCCATTCCTATCAGCTTTTACTGCTTCGGCTAACATGTGTGGATTTCATATTGCCTACTGCTTCTCCAAGCTTGTTTCAGACCACAACTGGAGAGAATTCAGAGGAAAGCAATACAATGGGTTTGCCACTGACTCATCTGGCAATGACATGCCCAGGAACAGGGCACAATTACTCCAGGATCCTGCAGAGAGGTACCACTGCCTCCTTGCTCCTCCTGCATAAGTAAATCACATTCCCTTAAGTAAAATCAAATGCACAGTAGAAAAGGGAAGCTTTTCCCCAACTCTCCCTTTTGCTTGTTCAGTTTCTGAACTCATTTCTTTTTTGGAATGCCACTGCTAATGTAAAGGAAATTAAATATCAACATTTCTTTCAGCACTTTTTAATCATATGCTTTGTGGCTAGAATTTACACTGTTAGTAAATGCATGTTAAACCTCAAGGAGATTACAGTGCAGCCCTGGGATCTCAAGAAACTTCAGGGAAATAGACATTCATTGTCCCACTATTGTGTTACAGCTACCTACAGTGCTAGGAAACAAAATTAATACAGATTAATCTATTTCTCTGATTTATAATGAATACAAGAATGTGCTAACAGATTGAAATTTAATTTAATTTAGGTAGGAATGAAATTTATTCCATATAAAGATCTTGTCTAAAGGTGGTAAAAGTCATCTTGTAGGAAGAAATTAAGCAAATATAGTATCTCTCAATCCATCTCATTCCTAGAGTCACAAAACCAATTCAGAGCTTCCCTAAGTGAGCCCAACTCCCTGAAAATAAGAAATAGATGACTCCTCCTGACAGGTCTACAGTTTCAATGTATTGTGTTCTTGCTTAGATTTAAAACTGTGCAACTCTTCTCTAAGGAAAAATTGTGCTCCTAGTGGGAATACAAATAGAAATGCCTCCAAGAGAGCAATTGCCTATACCAGAAAATGAAGCAATGACCTACTAAAAATGTGTCCTTGAACCCAACAGCAACCAATATCCTGAATAGTTGTTCTTCTCCAGATACAGTTTATTCATGAGCCTTTTTGTATTTTCAGTCTTTGGGGCAAGACTCTCAAATAATCTGTAGCCAACTGTGAATTTAAAATTCTGCCTCAGCCAAATGCTGACTTGACACAAAGTTGTGCCTCAATAGCTCACCCTGCTCCTTGCACTGTCATTATGAGACAACCCAGGTTCCTCTTTTTCTCCTACAACCTCTGGAATGATGAGTTTGCATTCCTTTCAAACACCAGCTAACAATTTAACAAAGTGGGAAACCACCACAGTCCTACCAAGCCAGCAAAAGCCATCAGCCAACAGAATGCCTTCCCTTCCTTTTACACTCCTGTCTTGTGAATATACGCACCTGAATCACATTAGCAGAAGTGTTCTACACTGGGATATGCATTCCTGCAAAGATCCTTGTCTGTTTTCTGCATGTAGAGTGGTGGGAACCTGCAACATCCACCAAAATACTTGAACTGAAATAAATGGGAACAAAAAAGGGTTTGCTACTTACAACTAAGCTGTAAATCAGTAGAAAAGAAACAAACACGAAATTGTGAAGTAAATTCAGATTTGATGTTTTGTGGATGCAAAAGACCCCAAAATGGATTCCTATTTAATCAGAGGCTAGAAGAAAGATAAAAAGCACTTAACAAAAGAAGTTGTACATGGATCTGGAAGACCAATTTAATTGAAGGCAATATATTATGTGATTTTGTTGTTAAACTCATCTATCCTTACAGCACAAAGTTATTTTTTTCACATGCACTACTGTAAAAACATTTAGTGCAAATAACACTGTCTTCCCACATATATCTATTTTTTAAGGTATTTTGCACCATAGGTGCAATTTCTATTAGTTCTGAAACTAATTCCATACTGAAACACTTTCTACTAGTGTTTTTTTTTCTGTCTGTGAGGGGTTAGCACAAGAGGCTCATGGAATATAATGTATGAATATGCACCATACTGGTACTAAATGTCATTATCGTGGCATTTATTACAGTTTTCTTTGTATACCTGCTTGTTTTCATTAATTATTTCTTCAGCATCAACACCACATACCAGTCATCTGACTCTTAGCTTTTTCCATCACAGGTTTTCTTTAATGTAGACTTCCCACCCAGCAGTACAGAAAAAGTTGTGTAATGCCCCTCAACACTTAATAGTAATGTCTCTGCATGATACTCATCAAAAAGCAAATAGTTCACTGCTGGTTTAAACCTTTCAGAAGGCAAATTTTAAATTTATATTTCAGAATCTAATCTATAAAACCTATCACCATTTATCAAAATGGTACAACTCCTCGTGACCCCTGAGAAACTAATATTGGTACATTCTCAACTGTGACCCACAAGACAGGTCCCCAAACAGGGGAGACTCAAGGCCAGCTGTTAGTTTTACTGAGGATTCATTCCTGTAAAATGCACCACATTTCACCTCCACAGCTGGGGGCTGAGGCAGTGAACTGCAGCTGCCCCCTGGGAGACCTGTAAGGTCTGGCAATAAATACCAAAAATTTTCCCACGTGTCAGTTTAAAACCTCAGTGAGGCCTGGGCAAGCTGTGCTTGAAATCCTCACCCATGCCAGAGTGCCCACTGGAGTACCCCTGTTCTAAGGCATCAGAAACATCTGTACTGACAGCCATCCTGTGGGTTTGCTAGGAATTCAGTGCTCCTCTGTCTTCCATAAAAGAAGGTACGCAGCTCCCAGCTGTAGTACAGAAGACTAAATATCCTCTAAAAATATTTTTTCTTTCCACTGCAACTGAGACACGCAGCTTTCCAAATTCTCTGTGCAGGGCCAGAATATATGTTACCAATTCTTTATTAATAGCTTTGCCTACCAGAGCTTTACCGATCCTGAAGGATAAAGAATCCACAAAGTAGGGCTTAAAGATAGTGAAAGATGTTTTCTTTCAAGAAAAAAGGTTATAAACAAGCTCTATGCTATCTGTAACACCTTATTTTCTCATTTGTATCTGATTCCTTCCTCATGAGAAAATTTAGAGGGAACTTTGCTACCATATTTGTGGTGAAGCCACAATAAATCCAACCGGATATTCTGCTCAAGGGAGAGATCCAGGGGGAAATGATATAAATGGCCAGCAAAAGCAGAACTATTTCAGGGTGGTCTACTTACAACTAGCTTCTCTGCTTGTTGATTGTGTTGTTGACAGTTGGCCAAGATTTTTTTTCAGAAGTACCTAAAAATTATCTCAAAAGGTCGTATTTGGGAATGTGAATAAATGGCCCAAATTACATACATTCTGTGCTCCAGCAGCTCAGACAATTACAAAGAGAGTATGCTGCTTATTCATCTTCCTTAGTGTTTTGAAAACCTCGACCTTTGATTTTCAACCAACTGGGATGCAGTCTCTGCCTAATCAACAGCTCTTAATCTATTCCATCAAGAAAGGAAGCAAAACTCCATACATGCGAGACAGTAAAAGGCATAAAAACTAAGAGTGAGATGAAGTTACTTGCTCCAGAATGGCCAATCCAAGAGCAAGCTGCCAACACTCCCTTTTTTCAGATGCCAGCCTGCCAAGACAGGAGAGGCTCTTTGAAGTCTTCCTAATAAACACCAGTGTGGAGGGTGTTAGCTTCACTCCTTGGTATCATGTTGTTGAGAGAGCTCACTGGAGAGCAAGTGCATAGAATTAGATACCAAAGGGGAGACCGAGGGATCTGAAACACAAGTGATGGGATCACAGTGGGATAGCACTGAAGAAGCTGGCACAGACCCAGAGAGCTCTTTGCAGCAAGAGGAGAGAATTACAACAAACCCTCATCCTCATTCCACGAGAGCAGTTGGTAGCTGTTAACTACATGCAGACTATAAAAGGAGAATGAGAACTCACTACCTTCAGCCAGAAGAAGAATGAATAAAATGCATTAGGTCTCCAACATATGAAGAATCAGAAACCTATACAAATAAACTATTTCTGCAACAAGGCACAGTGCCAGCAGCAACAGTCTGAAGTACTTGTCTGCTCTGACAGCAGTGAGAAATGGCAGCTACTCACAAGACATCACCTAAAAATCATAATAGCAAAAAGTGCCACAAATCTGCATATGTCTGGCTTTTTTAGGAAGAGAAATATTTTGGCCATAGATAGATTAGTTTCTGGGTTTGGCTTTTGAGTAATTGAAGAAACCAGGCAGTGATTTAAGAGGAGTGGATCACCCAATGTCTGTACACAACTTGGCTGTGTTAACAGAGCTTGCTGCTCTTATCTTATCTCTCTTGATTTTAAAAGGACTAATCATCAACACAGCAGGGTACATGCAGAGAGCCAAAAGGCCCAGTCCCACAGTTCTGTTTGCATGAGCCTGCAGTAATTCACTTGGCTGAGTGGTCAGTAGAAAACTGATAGGAGGCAAGGATCTGACCCCATCTGGAGAGTCTTAAGGCAACTAAAGGACAGAGAAACAGGGCTTCCATTAATGTTAAAGCATTTATAAGAACAAATTCCTCCTTCTGTGAAAATGTGTTTAGATATATCTGTGTATTAAAAACAGAGAAGAGACTCCCTATAAATTTATATACACTGAACTGACTTTTGTGGTGGGATGCAGTTAAAGTAAGCACTGGAGAATGGGAGAGCAGGGAAGAATGGGTTTGATGAGACTATCCAGTTAACTGTTCCAATTCCTTACTTCCTCTTACATTTTATTTTATTCCTTGAATCAGCCTGTGTATTTTTCTTTTGCAAATTAATCACTAGGTAAAGATGCACTTTTGAGAAAGTTTAAAGTGGTGCTGTCATACTTCTATAAGGCAAAGGAAACTTGTCCAAACTCAGCTCCAAGAAGCTCCTGATTGGTCTGATGAGCAATAGAAATACCATCATCTTCACATTAAAGGGGTCTCCATTTTCCCAGTGCTATCTTTGAAATTTATTTCATGCAAAAGCCTTCGTATAACATGAATAATGGACCTGTCTGCAAGAAGAGCAGCATTGACATCAACCACTATCTTTAGTTTCTTTCTCACTCTTTGAGACTGTAGACTGGTTAATCAAGATTCCTGTCCAACTGAATATGTCTTCTACTTTGATACTCCTAGGAGCACTGTTAATCCTCCTTCCAAAGGAGGCCACACATTTAAGATTAACTTCTATAATAATTCTCTGTGAAATTCTCACAAGCAGTCAAGGGACTTTTCAGGCTTGACACTTGCAGATCAAATATCCTATGATTTGTTTGGTGACACTGTTCTGAATGTTGTCCTGTCATTTATGGATCAAGTATAAACATTTCATCATAACCTCTCACGTGAAAAGCTCCTGCCACTTCCTCCTTCAAATCTCTCCTTAAATTCATTTCCTTTGAAAGGCTTCCCAATGTACCTCTGCTCACCAATAACATCTGCACCCTCTTTATGGTAAAGTAATATCAGCAACTTGAGCCTAAAGTAGACTTTGTGCTGCCTGTAGAAGGTCCCAGTCTGTTTGCAAAGTCTGTATGTATCTTAAGATTATCCCCTTTCCTTTCCCTCAAAAAGCAATCAGAAACTGATGTAATCCAAGGTGAAATTTTGATGGCAGACCTCCCAGCTGGGTCCTGCCAGTGGAACAGCTGAAGAAAATAGCACAATCTTCCAACCAGTTTCCAAAGAGAAAACAAAAAGGGAAATATTTATATTGCACATAGGAACAGTCTGAAGCCTCACAAGTACAATTCTCACACAAGGAATAGCTGCAAACCTTATTGAATAGAAACAGCAAAAATTAAACTATTCTTCATTATGCTCCCTGTTCTACAAGCCCTACTTTTCCTGGAGGCTTAGGAGTTATCAGCATAAGATTTCAGCTCAAGAACAAGTTTTTCAGCTTAGACATTTAGATTTAAAGTTACTTTATCCTTTCAGTATATATTTAACTCCCTGTCTTCTCCCAGCAAAGCCCCACAGAACCACAGTTGGCTTATTGGCAAGCCTGACCTGGAGTTGTGCTGTAACACCTGATAACTGCTGACGCATGCAAAAAATATCAAATTTATCATGCAGTGTGCATGTCTCTTTTAACCAAATCGATTTCCATCTTCCATGGAACTTCAGACCCCCACTCCCCACATCTCACCTCTGCCTCTCGTGCTGCTAGTTTTGTCATGGACCAATGCCTTTTTTCCCATAGATGCAGCTGCCACGCCTGCCTTCAGCAGAGGCAACAAGTGGGATCTGGCAGCAGCAGTGATGGAAGTTGTGTGGAGGAAGTCACTGGAGAATGTCCCCTAAAATGGCACTGTATACATTTGTTTTAGGAGCACAATATGGTATATCCAGAGGGAGGGTGAGCTAACTGCACAGTCTGTTGAGCCTGCCTGGGAATTGAGATACTTATTTATACACTGTTCTGGACTTTTAATTCTATATATTTAGATACACAAATAAATGGCCTCTTTTTCTGCAATGCTGAGAGCTGCATTTACTAAGTATGGAAAGAGGGTATCTAAAAATAAACACACAAGTATGAAGACATTAGCCTTATCCTCTAAAATAGGGGAGGACAAGAGAACTGCAGCAATTTAAATGTCCAAAATACTCCTAAAAAGAATCCCTTCTCCCATCCATCCTTCAAAGAGCTCTGGGCAAAATTAAAGAAAACAAAAAACCCTTCACAGAAGTTCCCAAAGTTGAGTGAACATATCAAGAAAGGCACAGAGAATGATTGTTAGTGATAAGTGCACTCCCAGCAGATGAATAACCATTTATGTTGCCAGAGGACAATACAAATTTGATGTTGTTTTACTAATTTTCACATTCTTCATTTTATGGCCACAATCATCACAAGCCAGCAGAGAACAATACTATCTGATGGCAAATGACCAGCATAAGCACTCACAGCATCCCCAGTCAATGTGCAAGGTGATAAAGCCACACAGCAGCTGGATTTTTGCTACAGTGACAAGCAAATATAAACACATAAATGGAGTTTTCAGTTACTCTTCATATTTTGGAAGACCTTCAGCAGAGCTCCAGTAAAAGCTTTTCTAACACCTCAGTTTTGAACTGGAATTACCATTAAACCTATCAGGTTTCTTCCTAGACATAGAAAATCCCCTTACTTGAATCCCAGGTGCATTTCTAATTTCTCTTTTTGTTTAATTACATCCCTGAATTTTAATTTCATTTTATCGTGGAAGGTTTTTGTCAATATATGTTGAAGTCATATTACCAAGCGGGCTAAAGTCTTCTACATACAGAGACACAGACATTTTTGTTGCTCAAATCCCAGCAGTCAATACTCTGAGAAGTAAATTCCTGGGTTAGTAATTTATATCAAACTAAAAGGCAATGCCTTTTTTAAGTGCTAAAGTAGTCCTCACAAATTACTGCAAACTGTGAGTTATTGTTTCACTCAACACAACAGTCTTGTACATATTTCTGTCTCAAATTTCCCCTCTAGATGCCTAAAAAAAAAAAAAAGTGCCATGGCTCAGTCTGGACCGAAGTATTTCTTCCCTCGTTTTTGTCTCCCGCGGCGCCGGGTGCATTCTGCGTACAGCAGCATCTCCTAGTGGCCATCCTGCCTTCGCTGCGTGGGAAAGACAGCCCAGAGGGGAAATTGTGTTTCCCACCGTTTCACTGCATTTCCGGGTGCTTGTGCAATAAAAGGAATCAGCTGGGACCAGGTGTGGGTGATAAAAAGCAGCATTTACCTTTGTTGAAGTGAGTTGCCCGAGTTACAGGACGTCGCAATGTGAGGTTGTCATCCTTCCTGCCGAAAGAGGCAGGGTGGGCTTTGCTGAACAGCCAAGGGTCCTCTGTGGGAATAGTTTCTCCAAGGCTTGAATCTGCTATCAGATCTGATTTTGTGCTTATTTATACCAGTTAACCAGTGTAACACTACTGAATTCCTGACTTTTATCAGATTTAACGAAGAAGGTGTCTACTTGCTTTCTGATCAGTTAATAATGAAGAGTGTATTCCCACTTTATCTGGAAAAAGTGCTGCATGAAGTTATAGAAGTACTGAGGATAGTTTCCAGATAGACAACGATTTACAGAAAATTGGGGGAATGCTTCAGTACTTCCCATAGAAAGGACAGAGAGATGTACAGGATTTCAGTACACCAAAAGTGGCAGTGAGATTCAAGATGCCGTTAACATTGCAGCTCTAATCTGGAGCTAGCAGGCTGGAGTTGGGTTCATCAGTGTGTGCAGAACCAAGCACAGTGTGTCCAACACTCACAAGATGGGGGGAATCCTCTGAGCCACTGGACACCCATACGTTCCCTGTGGCCACTGCCACTGCCGGGAAAAGCACAGAAAGTCCATATTTGAGAGACAGTTGCTATTCAGAGCAGCTTAAATGCCCATTTAGCTCTTGTTGAAGTCAAGATTAAATGTCACGCACATGTTTCAGCACTTTTTGGAGTCAAGGAAAGTCAATTATTTGAAAAGGAACTTGCTGACTGAATTCATTGCTAATCCTGGTCATTATATACATGCTTGCAATATGCCAATCTGCAAATACTTAGAGTTTTGGTATTGTTTTCTCTGAAGTCTACTGAAGAACATTAAAACAGACTAAGTATTCAATCTCCAGAGGTCAAAAAAGAAGCAAAGAAGTAACATTGAAATTGTGCAGGAGTGCAATCTTGCACAGTTTCCTGTTTTCTGCACAGATAAATCAGAGTACTTCTTTTTTTTTCCATATGGGTTTTGATATTGGCTCCACTATAATACCTCTGGCAAGGGAAACATCATACAGCAGTAAGAAAACCATCATTATTCATTTATTGAGCACTCTCTGTGTGATTGACATTTACAATACCTGGAGGGAGACATAGGCCCTCTCTTGCAGCCTGGAAGAACAACACAGCTTAAAGTCATTGGCCAGACAATCAGAGCCAAATATGTGAACCTCAAAAAATTCACCATTTACATTTAAAAGNAAAACCCCCCCCCCCTGGGTTTTCCAAGGGGGTTTTTTTTTTTTTTTTTTTTTTTTTTTTTTTACAGATATCTATAAAAAGTCTTAGAGGATGAAGAGAGTTGGGCGAAAAATGCAGACTGATTTCATTGCAAAGTAGAAAAGGCAGATAAAACGCTATTTTGATTGCACCCAGAAAGACTAAG
Organism: Picathartes gymnocephalus; assembly: GCA_013390045.1. Classification (NCBI taxonomy): domain Eukaryota; kingdom Metazoa; phylum Chordata; class Aves; order Passeriformes; family Picathartidae; genus Picathartes; species Picathartes gymnocephalus. Next base: position 25,931 of record WEKY01039753.1, on the reverse strand, counting down.
TACTCTTGAAGAACCAGGGGATGAAATCTTCAAGAAGACTGGATGTTGGTGCTCCTGAATAAGTAGAATTCAAAAAAAGTCCTGAAAATAACTGAATATCTCATCAGTCTGAAGTAAGAATTAGAAACATTTTAAGTGTTGATATGTTAAAGCCACAATAGCTCTTCATCCTCTCTGTCTGTCTCCCTACCTGTATTGTATTCCCCAAGGTAAGTAAATCCCATCTAAATCTAAATCTAAATCTAAATCTAAATCTAAATCTAAATCTAAATCTAAATCTAAACTGGTTCTCTTGTTTTTCCTCAAATCCCAAAGAATGCAGTGCAGCACAAAGGGAGCAGGATTATCTCTGGAGTCTTTATGAAGTGGAAGGAAACAGTTTCAGAGATTGCAGGGCAATCAGTTTTTTCTGAAGTATTGTGCAACCTGTCAAACTAGGCAAATAAAAGCCCTTATATACTATTAGTAACCAATTTCACTGATGATCTTGCTTCAGTTCAAATACTATTTCAAATTTGGGACATCCTACTGATTCTCCTTTTATATGATTGTCAGTAATCTTGCCATATTGTATGCTACTTCTGACATTCTATATGCTAATTGAAAGAAAAAAAAATCAGTAAACTGCACATTATCTTTTAAATTCTGAAAACAAACTATCAGCTTTAAGAAATTTTTAAAATATATTTTTTATTATTTCCTGCCATTTGTTGAAAATCACTCCATTTTCTAACTTAAATCCTTAAGAACTAATGACCTCAGCACATTAAATATGAATCCTGGGCATAGATTCATGTCCAAAGCTACCAGAATCCTTGTTGGTAACAGCTCCTGCATCTGGGAAATGCAAATGCCTGGAACTATCCTCAGAGGGCAGTTTCTTTATGGTCCCCACTGTGCTTGACCAGATCTCTTCATGAATGTGTTTCCTTGGGGAATAGTAAAACAAAATCTTTGAGCACAGGTTTCTCAGCTGCTCATGGGTCTCCAAGGAATAGGGAAAAGATGTCCCTCAACTTCCCTGCTTTCTCTACCCAACATGTACATAAAGGTCTTGGTCCTGTGACACAACACCAGTGTATAAAAAGCAAACACTGTGCAACAAGAGCAACAGAAGTTGTCACAGCTACAGGAAGCATGAAATTTTGAACAGGAAAGCTAAGTTTAACCCCAGTTGCCCTGTTCAAGTCTAGCCTAGAGCTGGAAAGAAAATAGCTGGAAAGCAAAAAACACTCTTGTATGATGGTATTTTCTGCTTCCTGAATAGCTCCAGACTCTCAGGGGCAAACATGTGATTACTCCCACTTTCAGAGACCTCAGAACATACTGGGTTAATTCATCTCTTAAAAACATAATCCCCCACTCTTAAGAACAAGCAAACTCAGGAACTGGCAATGTCCAGTTGATTTTTCTGTATTTTGTCCTCAGAAGCTACACAGGTACATATTTAGACATATGCTTAACATCTTAAATCTAGAGGGCACTTAGACACATGGTTAACTTTGGACACGTGTTTGTGAAGCAGAAGACTTGTTTAAATACTAAAAGGAATTCAAGAAAATGCCTGGTTTGATCATCTGGCCAAAATGCAAAGGAATAAACAGATCATTTGAGTCACATTGATATGACAAAAAACAAAGGCTTTTTGACATCAAGGAGAAAAAGGGTGAGGGGACCTGAACTCAATACAAATCATTGAGTTGCGTTTCACGTGCTGCTATTCCTTTCATCACCTTTCCTTATTCTGCACTACACAGCAGGAAAAATGCTAAAGAAGGTATTTTTGAAACTGAAAATATTCAATCACATTTCAAAGCGCTGTCAGGCCAGAGCTGTTTTGTTTGCAGCTAAATTTGTCAGCAAATATTCATCTACTTGTAGAACCAATCCCAAACTGGGATCTCAGTTACAATGAAAGCAATTTGATAGAGGTCAGAGGAGGAGAAAAATGGACGTTTCTCACTATGGACTAAGAAGCAGCAATGTCTTGCTGTCCCAAGTCATAGTAACCATCCACAGAAAAATAGTTTGCCTTACAAAATAATGCCCAAAAATTGTCCTACTTGTTCTTCTGTAAACAAAATAGTTCCCGCAGGAGTGATTTGAATCTGCACTATTTCTAGTACAAAGTGAAACCACACAGCACAAGCTGCTCTTAAAAGATAAGGTAGCAGAGACCTACTTCCACTTTTTAAAGCAAAAGCATCACACCAAAAGTAAGTTGATCTTTGTGTATGAAAATTTACATTCTATGTTAGAAAAAATATTTAGGTGTAGGCACTTTATTACTGAAAGGAAGTCACTGACTTTTATTGATATTTGTATAATTTCATGTTATGGGGTCAAAATGTTGCAGTCTTAGCAAAAAATGTGCCGAACAGAGGTGCTCACTCCACTGCCTCCTACTCCTGAGAATTTGAAATTAGAATGCCACCACTTATTTCAACAGAAGTCAGTGGTGTAAAAATAAAATATGAATTGCACCCACTATGAAAAATGAAATTAAATTAGGAGGCAACAGCTGGGAACAAGCTACACATAGCAAAAAGCCATCATTAAAAAAAGCTCAAAGAAAGATTGAGTGGTAAAGCAGAGTAGCTATAAGCACAGAAGTATTGTTTCAGATGGGCAGTTTACATGTCTGAAAAGTTTATCTACATATATGTCTTTCTCCATGAATGCTACTACTTAGCTCATGCTTGAAAATGAAACTAATCATAGCTGTTTAAATTTTTTTATGCATATAATGTTATATGAATCAATCAGTAAGTTTTTAAATTATATTTATTTATTCGTCTGCACATTGAAAATCCCTCTCTGGGTTCCCTTGGCTGAAAACAACACACTGGTACTAATGAAAATAGTAAATAATTAGTAGTTGATGGGGTACTGCTGTAGAGGGAAAATATGTCACTTTATGTGATGCCTCTGAGCAATGTTTTTTCTACCGGTGCAGAGCTTCATGTACCTCCTCCAGTTGGTCTCACGAGAGGGCAGGGCAGTCAGTGCAGAATCTGGCCTCGGTCAGTCACTGTCCATGATATTTTATTGACGTGACAAACTTCCCAAATACTGCCAAATATTGTGAGAGGAATTTTTCAATTAGTTTCAGAGGACAGCAGTCTCTTCAGATAAGGACAGACACAATTCCAGCTTTTTATGTTGCTTCAAATGTACACAGAAACCCAGAGTTTCTAAAGTGTTACTGCAAAGTCCTTGAGGTTTACAGCATTAAGCTGCTAATCCACAGCATGGGACTTTTAAGTATGCTTCAATTGTTTAATTACCTTCTATTTTAGTTTTGAATGGTTAGATCTACAGTTCACGTGAGCCTATCTCATTGCCATCATTCATGTGAGAAACTCTTTGAAGCCAAGGGTGTTACCATGTGACTGAACTCCTCAGGACCTGTGATGGACATAAAGAGTGGAGCCTGTGCAGTCAGAAAATGCAGAGGAGGAACTAAGTCTTCTAGTTCGGTCTGTTGGTTTCTTACTGATTACATAAAAGAAGATACATGGGGGACCAGTGGAGTACACATCCAGGAAAACTATTTTTGGACCCAAGTTCCCATATTTGGAGTGTGCTTCTCTTTTAGAAGTAATGGCAAGATTTGCTTTGGGAGCAAGTGGCACATCTGGAGCCACAGGAAGAAGAAGGAAGCTCCAGTAGTTTAGATGAGTCACTGTTCCCTCTTAATGGAAAACCTATAAAATATCAAACTGCCAGAGATTAAAAGATCTTTCAGGGGTTTATTACTTTTACAGGTCTTATAAAAATTACTGGAAAGCCATAAAACTTCCATAGCTGAAAACAAAAAGGGTTTCATGAGCTTAAACTCAGCCTGTTTGGATCACAGCATCATTATGCTTCTACAGCTGGGATGTGGCACATCAGCTGGAGAAATTTCCCAGATGTCTTGCTTTTGTTTAGCAGTGTCCCAAGATCATATAAAAGCTTGTGGCTAGTTTCTCTTTGAATATAACTTCATTAAAATATTTAGATCTCAGGGTATAGCTGAGGTCCTTCCTTAGTGGTAGCTTGCCTGGTGGTTTCTAAGTACTGTTGCCATAGACTGAAGTTTGCAGCTGATGAAACCACCCAGGAATATTACAAGTCTAGATACAGATGTATGTATTTATTTACACTCTATTCTCAAGAGGCTTACCAGGCATAATTGCCAATCAGGAGTTCCAATTAAAGTAAGAATTTATGTCATATATCCAGATTTGAAGAGGTATCATGGAAATTATGGACTAGAGTATGAGCAGAGACGACACCCATTATTAGGGGTTACAGAATGGAACAACTACTCTGACTTCTGCTCTCAGGCACAGAGGCCACAATGCTTAGCTACACCCAGCAACTATCAGCTGTAGCAGTTAGCATAGCTCATTGCCTTGGTCGAGCAGAGCTAAATCATTCTTTTACATTGTTTACAGCCACGCTTGTATGATGACAATTAGACTGTTGTTGATGCCAAGGTAGTCAAAGGTAGCTGGGTCACCACCACTATGTTGGTAGTAGCAGACCCCTTTTTCCTATAATTTGTACAGTGATGGGGAAACAAGACGTCCAAATAGAGTATGCATTTGTAAGGTTTTCCTTAGAGCTGGTGAAACCACAGCCAGGTAGATCCTGCTGCTTTTTGAGCCTTTTCCATTACATACATAAATACACTAGAAAAAGAAAGAAAAAAAACCCTCATGAAAATTAAGCACAGTTCAGTCTTGTGTACCCAGCCAGAATACATGCCAAGTGCTTCAGGCAGACAAACAGAAGTCCTGCTCATTGCTGAGACACAAAACTCCTCTGGAGTTATCTGGATAATTAATAAAATAAACTACATGGAAAGTAAATCCATACATGTGTAAGAAAACTGAGCAGCATCACAACTGGTATCTTGTTCTCTGCTATGTTTTAGAAGTTTGAAAGATATTTATTTTAAGTGGAGCATTACTACCCTTGGGCCTCTTCTGCTAATTAGGCAGCTGCAGATGAAGCATAGCATAGATCTCACCCAGTGGATGCAGGGATTTATCCTTCAGCCAGATGCAGAGATCACCCAAGCAGAGGCACACTTCACAGTGACATCAAGAGTCTTGATTTGCTGTTCTCATTCTGGAGAGCAATCACACTGCAGTGACTTGAGGCAACTTACGCAAGCACAATGATGCTAACACAATTGTGGAATTGTGGACTCTTACTGTGGAACTGTGAAGCCTTATTACTTTGCGCTGAAGTGGCCCAGTTCCTGTTAGAAATACAGGGCAATGATTAGAAATTTATTAGTGAGACAGAGTGACCCACAGCTATATTTTGTTGATGGAGGTTATAAAAGTACCTAATTTTGTCGTTCTCCTCCTGAAGTGTGTGACAAAGTGGAAGGAACTTGGCTTAGTTATGCTAAAGCTCAAAATTATTTCTAACTCAGATTATAATGATTTGTTCCCAGGTTTTCCTCCTCATAAAATAAATTTCTTTTTCTAGGTTTGAACATTTAATGCCTCATTTACCAGGTTTTGGGTAACATTTTCACATTTGTTCTGCAAACCCAAACGGGAGAGGGACTTTTTTTGTGTCATTGTTTGCTCCACCAAAGGTCAAAATATATGTATTAGTAATTAAGTCTCATCAACTGGCCAAAGAATCTATTACTCCTGTAATAAGCTTGTTGCTAGATGAGGTGGAAGCAGTGGCCTAGGTGAGACAGCTCCTATGTTACTTGTTGCATGGTAGCATAAAAAGCAGACATTAATACTCATTTCTTGCTAATGCTTTCAGATTCATTATAAATGAGGAAAACAAAAACAAAATTAGTGGGTTTGACTTTATGGTGAATTTCCATTACGGGATTGTGTTCTAGCTGCCAACTCATCTGGATTTCCTAGGAATTAATGGGTTTAACCAGAGTGTCAATGCTGTTTGTAGAAAATAATTGATTAAGCCATGTAAAAGGTTTTGTAAAAGCATTCCAAAAATGGGAAAATTACCAGCTGCCTCTTCTTACTTTTAGCAAAATGATCTATAACTACTTCTGTTTGATCATAAATTGATGTGCAATTTTCAAAGATTGTGATATAGGATATATTTATGGTTTCACAGTACCAGGAGTTAGAGAAATGAGACTTTGGAAAGGAAAAACCTTTGTCACAACATAGATTCATATGTGCTGCATGCTGTGATGAAATATAATTGTAGTACAAAGAAGCAGTTACACACCTCAAACAGCATTGAGAATGAAAAGACAAATGAACTGGTCGTCCATATTTCTGAATTATTTTGCTGTCATGCATTCATTTCTCAGAAGTACTTTGTGTAGGATGGAGTATGGGTTACAAAGAAAGGAAAATACGGGTTACAAAGAAGGAAGAACAACTTTAACAGCAGAATTTGTTAACCCTGTCAGAACAATACAGCCCTGGAAGGGACTTTAAGAGGTCACTTGCTGGTTGACAGTCTGATTCTCAAAATGTCTGTGTAACCCCTGATAAGACTCCTTCTACTACAGCAATGTCACACCATTCCCATGGCACTTAGTCCTTTAGTATCCTAGAAGTGTTTATTTCTTAATAGCTCATCTGAACATTGCTGCATTTTGAACCCCTTATTTCTTGCCCCAGCTTATTAGGTCATGGAGAAGAAACTATTTCTTTCAGGTATGGATCTACAATCTATCAAAGGACTAATAGAGGTCTGCACAATACACCTCCACGTAGTCTGATAGGGTGTGAAGGCTGAGAAACGTTCCAGTAGAGTCAGTTCCTGCAGTATTAAAACATGCCCTGCGTGCTTTGTAATAACTGTAACAGTCAGAGCTGGGCCATATGCTAAGCATACAGGCAAAGTAATTAAAACAGTATTTAAGGACAGATGTTAATAACTAGTAGGAAGAACAGCATACAAACAGGGAAGGGACTGGCCAAATGTATGCAACAAGTAAAGGTGACTCAGTGCCGTTGGATTTAGGGTTGACGATATAATCACCAGTATATTATAGTGCTTTTGACTTTTTTGTATAATTAATTAAATAACCTGAGCAATTAATTCAGTCTTGAGTAGTGTCTGAGTGAATGATAGGTGATAGATAGGTGATAGAGAAAGAAAAACAGTCAAAATTTATATGGTTTAGTGTGTGATTGACTGTTGAAATTTATAGACTGAATGGAAATCCTTTGTCAATAGCAGCCAGCAGGGGAGAATGTGCTGGTTTTGGCTGGGGATAGAGTTAATTTTCTTCACAGTAGCTGGTGTGGGCTATGTTTTGGATTTATGCTGGAAACAGTGTCAATAAAACAGGGATGTTTTATTACTGCTGAGCAGTGCTTATACAGTGTCAAGGTCTTTTCTGCCTTTCACACCAAGCCACCAGTGAGGGGGCTGGGCAAGCACAAGAAGTTGGGAGGGGACACAACCTGAGCAGCTGGATCCCAACTCCCCCAAGGGATATTCCATACCATGTGGTTGTGTGCTCAACATATGGAGCTGGGTGAGGGAGAAGAAGGAAGGGAAGGATATTCAGAGTGATGGTGTTTGTCTTCCCAAATAACCATTACACTTGATGGAGCCCTGCTTTCCCCGAGGTGGCTGAACACCTGCCTGCCCATGGCAAGTGGTGAAGGAATTCCTTGTGTTGCTTTGCTTGTGTGCGCAGCTTTTGCTTTAACTATTAAACAGACTTTATCTCAACCCAGGAGTTTTCTCACTTTTACAATTCTGATTCTCTTCCCCATTGCACCCGGATGAGGGGGGAGGTGGTGAGCGAGGGGCTGTGCTGTGCTCAGTTGCTGGTTAGGGTTAAACCACGGCAGAGGCTCTCCAACACTTGCCTTCCTGTTTAAAGAATAGGTAGTGTATATTCTGCACAGAGACTGCAAAGTCTTGCCTTATCTCACCTTGTTATTTCTTGTGAAGACCTGTCTCTATAGATGGCATATATCCACACTGGAGACAGACAGAATACAGTGTGCACTCCTAACACTGAAAGAAAAGCCTTGCCTCAGCTCACCCCTTTAGACTTTTCTGTCTATACAAGAATAATTAGAGAGCTTTCACCTCACCTCGTGAGGCCTTTTCCCCTGTGCAGAACATACACATTACCTCTGTGTATTCCAGGGTACATTTGTACCTAAAATAGCATGTATTACCTAGATAGACAAAAAATGTCTCAGGCAAAATGATGAGAGGTTTATGTATTGTACATGTACATGTCTGTCCCCTGAGGCAGGGACATGGAGCAGCCTCACAGAATCAGTCAGATTGAAATGGACCACAGTGGCTCATCTGGTCCAACCTCTCTGCTCAAGCAGGGTCATCCTAGAGCACATGGCACAGGACTGTATCCAGATGATTCCTGAGTATCTCCTGATAGTCAAGTGAGGAAGAACCCCACAACCACTCTGGGCAATCTGTTCCAGTGCACAGTCACCCATGCAGTAAAGAGGCTCTTCCTCATGTTCAAGTGGAACACCCTGTACATCAGTTTCTGCCCGTTGCCCTCTGTACTACTGTTCGGCACCACAGAGAAAAGGCTGGCGCCATTCTCTTGGCACCCCCACTTTAGATATTTATACACTATATATATATAGATATATATTTAGATATATATTGATGAAATCCCTTCTCAGTTGTCTCTTCTCCAGGTTTAACAAGCCCAGCTCCCTCAGCCATTCCTGATAAGCGATGCTCCAGTTCCTCAATCATCTTTGTTTGCCCTCCACTGGTCCCGCTCCAGGAACTCCATGTCTCTCTTGTGCGGAGGAGCCCAGAACTGAACACAGCACTCCAGATGTGCCTCACTAAGGCCGAGTAGAGGGGCAGGATCACCTCCCTCAGC